>LPNX010662518.1:71390-92341 GCA_001517045.1 Pseudotsuga menziesii
AACGGACATTTTTTTATGGCCGATAATTAAATTTTTTATTATTTTGTTAGGTAGGAACATTACAACATCTCACCCATATTAGATTGTTTTTGTGGCCGACATTTAGTTTGGAAGATAATTAAAAGTTTTGTTTTTTTATAGCCGACATCTATGTAACGTTACGTAACGTTACAAGATCTCTCGGCGCAACCAGCATAGATCCAAATCCCAGGCTCTATCAAGCGCCGAGAGGGATCAAATCTTTGGAGGTGCAGACCTCTTCTTAAGTATTGCACTCAACTATAAGCTTTGATGTGATTTAGACCAAAAGTCACATTTTTTTATTTAAGGTTCACAAATAATATTTTTATTATTAATATTTAATACTATTTATGGCTACATATATTATTTTTTATTTTGTTAGGAAAAAACATTAAAACATGCCCCCATACATAGTTTTAAAACCATGTGCAAGGTCCTACTAAAATCATGGGTTGTTTAGGAGGCCTTGCACATGGTATTAAAACCATTTGCAACTACCTCCTAAACCATGTACAACAAAACCATGTGTTGTTTAGGAGGCCTTGCACATGGCTTTAAAACCATTTGTAAGACCCTCCTAAACCATGTACAATAAAACCATGGGTTTTTAAGAAGCCTTGCACATGGTTTTAAAACCATGTGCATGACCAACATTTTTTTTTGTGGATATCTCCCCTATATTGTGTTGTTTTTCTCATGGACATTTTTTTATGACAGATAATTAAATTATTTATTTATTTATTATTATTTTGTTAGGTAGGAACATTACAACATCTCACCCATATTAGATTGTTTTTGTGGTGGACATTTATTTTGGAAGATAATTAAAAGTTTTGTTTTTTTATAGCCGACATCTATGTAACGTTATGTAACGTTACAAGATCTCCCCCATACTGGGCTGTAGAGCGCCTCTCGGCCCAAAAATAAAAATACTAAAAAATTACTATTTTTATTGAAATAAATATTAAAATATATATTTATATTATAAAATAAATATTTTTTATAAAGTTATAAAAAAATTCAAATATCAAATTTAAGTACTCTGTTTGAATCAATGTAACATCTTTGATATATCATTTAAGGATGCGAAAAAGCATATTTTAGATTTTCCATGATGTATTTGTCACATTTATTTCAGTATTGAAATTTGCAATTTATTAGTTTAATTGATATTAATTGGTACAGTCATATAGTTTCTGGTTGGATTAGGTCTATAGGGATCAAATGGCTAAGAGATTGTTATTACCATTACCATTAATATTCTTTTTGTTATCCATTTACCAACTATCAGTTATTTGTTATATTCTTTTTCTTTCTAATCACATTCTTTTAGTTATCTTCCATGAAAGAGTGGTTATCCATTCATCAATTATCCCTACATTACCAATTATCCCTATATTGCTACCAGTTATCACAAAAAACACAAACCATACTCCACCCCAAATCTTAAATAAAAAAAAGTGTATCATAAACATGAAAAAATCTAATTATAAAAAAAACAAATACAAATACAGGTGCAGAAAAGCGTAGAAAAAAGTTTTCAAACGAATTGAACATAGCTCACGATCTAAAGCATGAAAAAGTTTTCAATAGATCACTATCTATCTATTTAATAATGATTTGAGGCTGAATGACATGTCGACTAAGGCCCCACTCATATCATTTAGAGTTGGTACCGCTGTCAGATTTGCCCGAGCATTCGTAGAAGCTACAGAGTCCCTGTATAACGGTGATGGCCAGAACACAACACCCACCAAGCAGTGCGACAACCTTCCATGGCCTCGTCGACAGAAATTCGTCATGGAATTCCCGGAACAGGCTTTTGATTCTACTCTTGTAATACTTCCTGATCACTTCTTCGTGAACTGCCCCTTTGAGCTCCTCGGGAAGCCCCAGGTGGCCTGTAAAAAACGGCTTACACATGCCGTCCCACATTTTGGCCACACTCTCGTCTGTCAACATAAGACTTCGCCGACGAATAACATCAGAATCCCTCAGTAAACAAACATCCTTGGGCGTGTCGATGAGGCAATCCATCAGTCCAACGTAGCGCGTCACGGGATTAGGACGAGCGGGGTCGTTGAACTCCAAGGCAAGCATGTTCCTCAAGAACACTTCTGTGTGCACAGGGGATACAGTGATTCGTGGAAGGTACAGTGTGTCCGAGTATTTATCGAATCGGATCTGTTCATGAGGATTCGAGAAGGATTTGAACTTAATCCCGGCCTTGTTCAACTCCTCCGCGTTGTATGCGATGAGAAAATCATCCTGGAATTTTTTCATTGGATGAGTGATGAAAATACGGCCACATACCGTTGCAACAATTTCCCCAAGAAAATATTTCATTCTTTTAAAAAGATGCTCATCTGGTGTCCGATCTTCCTTCGTTACAACTTTCATCTTCAAGAAGGGCGAAATGATTGCCTGCATGCAATCCAGCAAATGTGTCCTTTCTACTGAATCATTAATATCAAGCTTCGTTACTTCGGTTGGATCAAAAGGAGACAACACTGTGTAGGTCTTCTTTAACAGGTAAGAGAATTCTCGTTCGTGTTCCTCAACTAAAATGTCCTTCCCAATGTCAAAAACATATTTGACGACAAACAGTGGGATCTGATTCTCCAGTTTCAGAATATCGCATTTTATACAATCTTGTAGCGCACTTAAATTCATCATTTCATTGTGTTCTTGATCACGGCCGCGACCGCCCGGAACTTGTAGCCGATCTCTAAAGAGGCCGAACAAGAAATATAACAGAAAAGATGAATCCACCGCCATCATGAGAGCGAAGTTCTTGCAGCTGGGGCCGTCTTCTATTTTCCAGTCATAGAACCGCTCAATTCCCGACCGCATTCTTTCGATAGCTTCAACTATGGAATTGAAACTCTTGTTATTTTGACGCAGTGTCTGCGAGACTCTCGCCGCCGACTTGACTTTGTACTCCTCCGCGGTTGAGATCTTGAGACTACGACCCTGATAAGTACCTCTCGCAGAAGAAGCAATGTCTTTCTTGAGCTTCCAATGGTGGTATGGCCCCAGGGAGATAAATCGTGGAATGTACGCCTCCGGATTTTCATTCATGAGAGCAGTCGCCACGCGCGGAAGCGGAGCCAGCTCGTTTGGCTTATCAAGTTCAAGCATCTCTGTAAGTTTTTCTGCCCATTCCTCTGAAATCTCTAGCCGTTCTTCCCCATTCGATATCAGTCTAGAGGCAATCTCGGATACTAGAGATTTGTTATTATTCACAACTATCTTCTTAACTTGTTCAAGAGTCACTAGCGGTTCTTCCTCTTCCACTTTCACTTCTACTTCCATGTCTGCCATCAGTCTACTGTAATCTACTGCGGCTAGCACTGATCTGCTCCACTGAACACCTCTTTGTTCTTTGAAAGTCGAGATCGACAGGAATTTAACCACATTTCTCGTTCCGCCTGCAGCTGGGAGTTAGCTCGGAAGTGAGTGGATTGTGTAAAGAAAATAAATGGAACCCGTTTATTCTTTTCTTGAAAAACAAGAAAGAAAATGATGTCCGTAACTTTCTGTTAAATCAATGTGCAACAACAAATTCGCCCGACCCAATTTTACAATGGCATTTCCTTTATTCTTATTCTTTAAAATAAAAGTAAAGCCATATTTAAAATAAAAGTAAAGTCATAGAATTGGAGTTGTTCAATAAAATAAAGAGTGGTATTTAATTTTTTTTAAATTGAGTAAAAGCGAAGTCATAGAATTGAAGTGTTCTATAAAAGAAATAAAGATTGACAAACAAGAAAGAAAGTTTTAATAAAATGTTAACATGTATGTATGTCTTTTAAGCAAATGGACTAATTTTTAAAGAAGATATTGATCATAATAACATACAATGATTGAGTTGTCTTTAAAGAAAATTCCGATCCATTTGGATTATGCCATGTACCCATACATATCATATAATATGTTTTGAATGACATGTCGGTCATGACTGTCAAAGAATAAATCTCCCATCCTTTTACATGCTGGCATGTACTCATACATATCATATAACCTTTCATATATGACATGTCGATCATGACACTCGAATGAGATGTCCCTCTAGAAATTTCTTTGCATGCTCGTATCTAAAGACCACTTCTACGTTTTATAGATTTTGAATCTTATAAGCATGAATGGCTTTCGATATGCATTATAGATTTTTACATTTTTATTAGCGTAAATTTATTTTAAATTTGGATTTATTAAATATTTAAAGAGATTCAATTTTTTGAGGTGTATATTTCTTCTAGATACTTGATAGATCTGGTTTTAAATAAATCTATATTAGTTTAATTTTTTTTTAAGTTGATATGTAATTTATATTTTTAATTATTAATTTTTAATATTTTTTATTTATGTCGGCTAGCATATTGTGACTAACGTGACATGATCTCCCTCATACTAGGTGATCTCCCTCATACTAGGTTGGAGAGCACCTCGCTTCTCTAGATGCAACAATACTTATACTAGCAATTGTGTGACTAACCTGAGAGGATCTCCCCCACACTGAGTTGGAGAGCACCTAGAGTTTTTTTAACTCGAAAAAAACATTCCTTGGTATTCAATGAATCAAAGGAACTTTTTACATCTTCAAGATAATAAAAAATGCCACCATGGGCAGTACAGCAGAACAGTATAAACAGTTCTATCCAAACATACATAAGATACAAAAGATGCAAGTAGATACCCACAGTATAACAGAGTAACTCATAGCACTTTGGGATCACTACAATAAGAACCCTCTCATAGAAAGGCTATCTAATACAGTCATCTATGTCCCTAAAGAAAATAATAGGAGCCCAGAAATCTGATCCAAGGAGGGAGAGAGACTCTTGTATCCAGTAATAGTTGCTCAACAAAAGGAAGGAAGGAGAGACTCGGATAACAAGAATCTGTCCAGTCTTTTGCAAATGCCCGCATCCCCAGAGCGTCCGTTCCTCCAGGTAAGGGTAGAGGGGTCCATAGAAAGATCCACCAACTTATTACCAGAGATAAGCTGGGAGAAATAAGAATCCAAAGGATCCAACCTAGCTTTATGCCCCCATACTTCAGAAGATGTTAAAGTGAAATTGAGATCCCCAGCCAGGAGTAAGTTAGGCAATCCCAGCAACCCACCAGACACCAAGTTGTTCCAATAGCTAGTTCGATGTACATAGGGACCGTAACAGTTAATCACGGTAAAAGTCTCAGCCATACCTTTAAATGTAGCTTTAAGTACAATACCAGCCAGTGAAGAAAAAGCTTTGCAGCGAACCAAGTGAGGGTCCCAACCAGCAAGTAGTCCCCCAGAGAGGCCACAAGCATCAGATGCACAAAATTCCCAGCCAGGCTTGAGTTTGGAGAACAAGTAAAGTGCATGTGCATGACTACACATAGTTTCCTGGAAAAGGATCAGATCAGGTCTAAGGTCAGATAATAACAAACCAAGGGAATTTTGTTTGGCCAACCCCCCAAAACCATGAATATTCATAGATAAAATCTTCATGGGGAAGTGGTTTCCACAGGTGTACATGCTCTAAGTACCTGAGGAGTGGCAGGAGAGGAACGGGAAAGTCGGGCTGCCTGCTTTAAACGAGTCGAAAGAGGGGTGAAGGATTTGAGTTCCCAAGTGCCCTCCCTTTGGGCCTTCCTAGATTTCCTGATGGTCACATCCTTAAATCTGATAGAGTCCAAAGGTAATGTGGAGGGGGATAAAGGAGTCTTGTCCGAGAAGATAGAAAGAGCAGTAAATAGGGAAGGGTCCTGAAAGGTAGGTGCTTCAGGAGGACTGGAAGAAGAGTTTAAAGGAGTAGGTTCGGGGAGGGTTGCAGGAGAAGGAAGAGGGGAAGGGGAAGACATGCCAAAAGAGTTCAGAGGGAGGGAGGGATAGTGATCCAGGGTAAGGGGAGGGGGGCCAATCCCATCAGAGCTAACCAAGTTCACCGCCGGAGTAATGCAAGAAAGTTTTGCAACAGCTTCCATGTCTTCAATATACATCAGATGACCTTTCGAGAGGTCATCGAAGGTGGATGGAGAAGACGAATGGTAGGTAAGATCAGTAGAGTCTTCCAGTGCCACAGTAAGAGGGGTATGTGAATTAGGTACAGAGGGTACCAAAGAAGCCTCCAGGGGAACAGAAGGCAGGGAGCTAGAATCAGGATAGGTAGGTACCAAGGGTTCAGTAGAAACTTCCAGAGGAGCAGAAGGCATGATATCAGAATCAGGACAGGGCACATCAGAGACAGGTATGTCATGAAAACCATTCATAAAAGGTAGACCAGAGCAGAGACTAGGACAGGAATTCCGGAGGTGTCCAGTTTCATGACAGAAATAGCACCTGAAAGGCATGTGCAAGTAGTCCAATCTCTAGGAAATAATTTTTTCCCCACACACAATCTCAATTTCAGGAATAAGTCCCTTGGTAATGTCGACCTCAACCAGTATCTTAGAAACCCTTTTATCATAAATGAGGTTGAAATCCTTCTCCAAAGCGACAAAACGACCAAGAATATTTGCCAGGTTAATTAGTACCTCCTTATTCCAGAGTGGAAAGGGCAAAGCAGGTAATAAGACCCAGAGATGTCTTATAGCCACTCTCTCAGTCAAAGGATCAAACCCTGAGTGCCACTTTTTCAGAATCACAGAACCCTCAAGCACCGGCCAAAGATTTTCTAGAATGAGTGTAGCATCAGACTCCTCTAAAAATACAAAAACCAACCAATTGTTAGCCAATAGGTTGATCGAGGGAACATAGTGAATAATAGGCTTACAATGAAGGGTTTCCCAATCAACCCAACCATCTTTTGACATGGAGCAATATTCCAATCTACCTATCAACGCCCGACGGCGGAGGTTCTCCACCCTGTCCAAAAAGATGTCATGTCCCAAAGCAAATCGAGGTTTATGGGCAGATTCCTTTAGGGATTTTGCCTTACACCGAGTAGCATGTATGGACCGACCCATCCCAGGGTAAGTGGGTTGACTACCCACGGTCAAGCCTCCCATGACCAAGAGAGCAGGGTAATCAGTACCAAGAGACCCCTAAGACAGATAAGAGAGTAAATAACAGCCCCAAGAAATGGGCAGACAATGATGTCCCCAGCAAGAAACCCGCCAAAAGGTTAACAACAGCCCAAGGACACAGCCAAAGAAAACACCCCAACCCCACACTCAACAAGTAAATACTAATACAAAAAAATGCGGGTATATTCCCTGCACAACAGATATAAATAAATAGAGGATACAGGAGCCTACCACCTCAATACCACAGATAGTACACATAGATCACGAAAACCCACCACAGGATAACCAACAGTCAAAGAAGATACATAAACCAGAGCGAGATGAAAATAAAAATAAATTCCCACTTCTTGATGGTTGGTACTAACCCTCATAAGAGGGTGAACTCCATTAAATCAATAAGAAAATAACATAATACACCCCATCAATAGTAGCCACAATAAAAAAAACCCCAAAGACAGTGCAGGATAAAAAAAACAGATAGCAAACGGATAAAGCTACCTAGAGTCAGGTCAACCTGACCGCAGATCAGAGAGCTGGTAGTAGACAACCCCTTGCATCGAAAGAAGTGAGTATCACCACGAAACCAGTCAGCAATACGTCGACAGTCAGGAGTATTGGACAATGGAGCCCTCCACATGCCAACCAACCTCCACACAAGGAAGTAGTCCCCAGCTCGAGGCCACAATGCTAACAAAAGCCCAGAGAGCCCCAGTGAACCGCCAAAGAAAAACAGTACTCACAAATATCTCCCTAATGGAGACTCCAAATATGTCCCAGCACCAAAGGAATCACCCCAGCATCAAAGGAATCACCGTCCGGGTCCAAGAATCCGGCCACACCACCAACATAGATCAAATGGTCCCCTGCTGCAATGTTAGCATCCAACAGTAACAGTACATTAAGGGTTCATTGTCAATACCCGTCAACCCGAGAGTGGACACAACATGTCGTTCCCTAAAATATCACGAAAACCCCACCAAAGTGTTCCCAGGAGGAAGAGGGTAAGGGACACCGAGTGGAAATACCTACATCCCCAAGATGTGTCACAGAGAGCCGCAAGTTCCAGTGCTACCGACAGCAACAGGACCTATATGGGTTCATGCGACCAATCCCGACAACCCAAGCAAGGAGACAACGACCGGTTCCACCAACGTCACTAGTACCCCATATACCCCAGCCAGGAAGAACCCATGTGCCACAAAAGACCGCATGTACCGGTGCGATATGCGTAGGGAATCCTCGTCCAAAAAGCCGCTAGAATTGGCCCCCTAATCCCCCCAAAGAGCCGTAGTCCTAGGTGGAAATGTGAAGACCCAGTAGAATATCCAGCCAAACCCCGGCGAACCACCTACAAACCCACAAAGCTTCACTGAGAACCACAATAAAACGGTACCAAAAACTGGCCAAAAGACCAACAATGCCTGCTTCCGACAATGACAGAGCATGTCGGATTAAGTGCCCAACCTCGACAGCCCATGCAAGAATACAACGACCGAATCCACCATCATCACGTGAACCCCCAAATAGACCCAAAACGGCTGCAGGCCCCAAAGAGCAACTTCAATATACCAAATTATGCCGCAGGTCTTCCCCCCATGCGCCACAAGGACCACAAACACCGGTGCGAGATGCTCAAAAAACCTCCGTCCAATGTACACCACAAAACCAATCCCCAACCGCCCCAAGGACCACAAGAGTGGATACAGGAGAGCGTAAACGCCCACGAACCCTAGGTTCGCCCACCTCCAGAAACCCTAGTTTGTCTCTCGTCTCTCATCTCTCGCCCTGAACATGTCACCATACTAAGAATTGAACATGTCAGGAGAGCACCTATATTTATACTAACAATTGCATGAAGAAGGTGCAACAATAAGTGGATAATTTGCTCTTGAAAAGTATAGGGACAAAAGTTTAAGCATCTTTTAATCTTTTTGTTTGTTTTAAAAGCATTATCTTGAAGATTTAGTTATAATTTTTGTAGAAAACTTATGTTGGGTTTAACCATATTTTCTCCCTTTTCTCTTAGGCCAAACTAAAGTTCTATATTTACCTAATTCATGATGAATAAAGTAGCCTAATTGAAGATTTGTATTTATAAATCTTTTGAAAATATATTATTTTTTATGTTGAACCCATTGCATATTGCTTTTTATGTTGAACCCATTGTATATATTACCTTGATAGTCAAACGTGCATTGAAAATTGTTAAAATGAAAATTCAAGATTTATGTATCTAAATCAAAAGTTATTCATACTTGTGATAAATGTGGGGGATAGATCCTATGTGCAATTTAAAACAATAATAGCCCATTTGTTGAAAACTAGCGCTAAAGAGTTTTTTGTTTTTAAGCTAAAATGCATATGCATATTTTATAAGAGGCGGCTTACTATTGGAGCATACACAATGATGAAGTTAAATAAGTGTCAAGGAAACATATGAAAAGTTGAGAAAGTATGGGGATGTTGAGAATAAGTCTATGTAGACAATGAATTGAAGAGATGGAATGAAAGGTTTGGTGTGGATGAATGGTTACAAGTTTCTTCAACATAAAGTGTATTTATCATTGGCGGTTTTGTGCAAGGTTTGTTCAAAGTATTGGCAAGCCTCCACTTCTAACTTTGGATCAAGTGTTTGACCCAACTTATGAATCATCTTGAGAAGTCTACCACAACCATGATTGTAACAAGATTCAACTATAGTGACAAGGGGCTTACTCCAAATTGAGCACATTTGAGCAAAAGGGATATTTTGAGCATTTGTGTCAGATGCAAATAATCATTAGAATTTCCAATTCCAATATAAGCAACTTCTACTAAGTTGCTTTCAGACAATATATTGGAAATAAAAGCTTGTTAACATAGAGTCTTTTTTTTAAATGTGAGATGAAGTACCAAAAATAAATTGATTTTTTTGTCAATACTCAAGACATATGAAAATTGAGAACAACAATTTTATGTTGTGTATCAAAATTTGTGATAAAAATTTTCATAGTTTGCATTTGTTAATGGTTAGTAGGTGTTGAATAATTTTATATCCTTCATATCTAATTTCTTTTTTTTTACTCATGGGAAATTAACAACCTCTCAAGTATATATGCAACAACTCACAACCCACATATACCAATAACTCATACATCAACCTGGGTTGAGACTTCACATCAAGGAGATTCCTAACATTTTAGCTTCACTATGATGGATGAATATGTGCATCCCTTTTCCATGCAAGAATTGAACATGTGATCTCCTCAGAGATAACGCATGTTCTTAACAATTGGGCCACTCAGGTGCACATCATATCTAATTTCTTAAAAGGTGTTGATCCTTGCCATTAGGTTTGATTTCCCTAAGTCGCATGCCTCTTTAGGCCTATCTCACCCATAAAAATGTACCACCTAATGGGATAGGGGCAAGTGAAAGTACTGAAGCTTATTTTCTGAATTAGATTCCCAGTTAGCAACAAGTTTGCACTTCCCCATGTTGACTAGAAGCATCTCTAAACTAGAAACCAAAAAATAGATCCCGTCCATTTTTCCAATCTTGACAAATAAAATCAATTCAAAGTCAATGAAAGTTAAAAAAACGCATTAACACTACATAATCACTTCAAATAATTATTGGTGTATATGTATATGTAGAGAGAAAATAGGGGATATTTGGATCTTATCAATAGACCTAACAAAGTAGACCATGACCTTCTTGATTCAAGAAAACAAGCTTCCTCTAGCAAGCCAAGCAGATCTTACAAACCACATTAGACCAATAATTTATGTATTTATAGGAGGAATAAGCGTAGAGCACATGATGGTATTTTATGGTAGTCATACATAAGTCCATACTATATGTTAATCAGAAAATGGCAATTTCTATTAGAGATACATTAGCATTAGTCAATCTTGTTATTATATTATCTCAAGCATATGCACATCCAATATGCACAACTCCTACAACAATTAATCCAAAAAAATAGTATTGAATATTTGTTTACAATTCTTTAGATCACATAGATTTGAGTATATTCAAACCTCAACATATGTAGAAAATGTGTGTAATAAAAAATCTATGTAGTGGGAAACTCTAAAGTGAGATGGATAAAGATGTTTCATAAAATAATTTGCAATAAATTTGTTGGTGCCAATGATGATAAACATCATTTATCCCTTCATCCTTGAGGGAGCCAATCAAAGTTGAACCTAGATGACCTATGGCCTACCTTTTAGTAACATGCCTTTGGTAGATGGTTCAATTGATTGAGCTAACCTTTTTTTCTTTTTCTTTGGTGGGGTGTTTATAGCCTTGGAGAAACACACTAATTGTACAGAGAATCCATATAATTCTATTGTCATCAATTACTAAGATAGTGGATATGCATATGAAGAGTTGTGTACATGACTCATGTGCTCTTATCCACATCCTTTTCAAACCTCTTCAAGATGTCTATGATTTCCATGCAACCATAGGTCTTCCCTATTGCAAGTAAAAGCTAATCATAGCCCTTGGGTAATGACTTTTTAACCCTAAATGGGGATAATGTGTTGGCATGTTCATTTGCTACCCAATATGTTGGAAACATAATGGGTGGGTGTTAAGCACCGAGATAATGGATTTGAATAAGAGTTGTGTACATAACTCATGCTCTTAGCCCATCATTGTCCAACCTTTCCAAAAAAATCTACAATTTTATGAAAATTTTTCCATCTAAACAAGTAAAAGCTATCATAACCTCTATGTAATGAGATTTTAATCCTAATTGGAGATAATACACTTATATAAGTCCATATAATAGTCAATATGTCATTTATTTAAAAGCTGAATGGATTTAACTTCATCTTTAAAAAAATTGATTATCTTCTTATTACATTTTACACAATTAATCGTTTAAATACAATTAATTTGTATATAATAATTTAAAAATTCATTATATATATTTTAATAATTATTATTATATTATATATCAATAGCATTAAATACATAAATAAATAAAATTTCATTCATATTAATATATTCTTTTCAATAACTAAACAAAAGAAATTCCTAACAATATGATAATGCTTATAGAAATTTTACCCTGATTAAATTAGAGTAGGCTTCATAAACATTCTTATAGGATTGAGATTTTGCATTGGTATATTCTTTTAAAATAAATAAATAAACATAGCATAATTTAGTTAATGAAAGGTGAATGATATGATGTTTTAAAATAGTACACTTACAAAAATAGAAAAGTTGTGGCATAATTAAGAGGGCTTGGAATTATTAGTAGAATGTTGAAAAGGTTGGTATAATTAAGTTCATAAAAGTATATATAGTATGATATTTTATGTTAATATAATAATAAAATAATAGAAAGCTAAAAAAGTTTGGTATAATTAAAATAATGAAAATATATTTTATTTTATTTTAAATTAATATATTAGTTTTAAAAATGTATATTCTTATAATAATTAAAGTATGATAATTAAGTAATTATTTTAATTTAAAATATATGTATAGAAATTAAAATAATTATTCAAAGATAAAATCATGATACAACTTTTTTTTAAGTTTTTTAACATTTCAAGTTAAATGTTTCTGTATTGTTTTTGTATTTTTTTTGGTAGAATACTTATTGTGTCTCTAAATGAGCCAAGTAGGTATTAACACTACTTTAGTTTCTTGTCACTGGCCTCTGGTTGAATTGGATAAAAACACAGTTCATCATGAGCTATTCAACAAACTCTCTCCATTGTGAGGGCTCTTGAAATGTTAATCATCATAACAAATAAGGGCAAGGAGATATAAGTACCTTGATACAAGCATATAGTATTTTTTTCCTTTCAGTTTATTTAAATTGCTTCATCTAAAGAGTTACTAAGTGCATCTTTTGTTGTCATTGGTTGAACTTGTATAAGTTCTAAAAATAACATGTTCAAAATCATGTGGAAGAAGAATGTTCTTACCAGTCCTATTATTGCTAGTTCTTATGCACCATCTCACTTTTCCATTGATAATGAATTGGCAATAAGCCAAATGTTTAAATAGATATTGGTGTGACAAAGTAGATCATGTTGAATGGATTGAATATGACAACTGGACCGAGAACCATAGAATGCTTGTTGAGCTTGCTTAAATAGATATTGTTATGACAAAGTAGATGTTGAATGGATTGAATATGACAACTGGACTGAGAAACTCCAAAATGCTTGTTGAGATCAAGTCATTGAAATGCATTTAATTCATTAATTGGCTTAAGAAATTTTCATGGCAATATTTGTTTTGAATGAGTTTTTTGTTGTGAGAAATTATTGTTATTGATTCATGGAAAAGGTAATGTTTATCTGGAATATATGTTAATTGAGATTATCTTTATTTGAATATAGAATAATACTCAATGTAAGTAGTTTCTCATATAGATTAGGAAGTTGTTGTATGAGTTATTGGATGGTTGAGATATTCTCTAAACCTCTCCGTAATTAGTACTCTATGTCATAATAACAATTCAGTTAAATATAAGATTGTATAATAGATACACTAGTTTGATGAATAAGATGAACCAAGTTCAATTTCATTCTATCGTATCGGTCTCATTGTTTTTAATATGATATTGGAGCTCCATCTCATTTTTTCATCAATAATGAATTGGTACTAAGAAAAAAGTTTTAATAGATGTTGTGGTGACCAAGTAGATGTTGAATGGATTGAATATGATGATTGGATCGAGAAGCTCCAAAATTCTTGTTGGGGTTAGGTCATCAAATTGCATGTAATTTATCCATTGGCTTAAGATTTTTCCATGGCAGTATTAGTTTTGAATGCGTTGGAACTTAGAATAGATGTTAATGGAGAGTGTTGGAATATGAGTCCACGTGTAAGTAGTTTCTCTTATCGAATAAGAAGTTGTTGCATTAATCATTAGATGGTTGAGATATTCAATCAACCTCCCTCTCATTAATAGAAAATCATTTAGATAAAGATACAATCAACCTCTCTCTCATTAATAGCAAATCATTTAGATTAAGAGATAATTTTGTATAAAAGATACAGTAATTTGTTGAATAATATGAAGCAAGCTCAGTTTCACTCTATTCTCTATGTCTCATTGTTTTTATATGGTATTGAGCTTGAATGGGCGTGACTCCCTCATGGGAGTTCCCAAGAATGAGAATCCTGTGAGCAGATTCTCTCTTAGTGGTAAAGGATAGTTTAGAAGTGTGAGTGAAAATTATGTTTGTTGTGTTGTCGAGTATTTACATGTTGGTGTAGAGAAGAATACGTTTAGAGAAGTGTTTGCATGCTCTTGTTCATAATAGGTAATAGGTTTGATGCCTTTGATTTTCCATGTTTTCCAATAGTTGTCTCAATATAGTGGGGATAAGTTGTCGTTAGGATGTAATGTTGTAACTATTTGATTTGTAGTTTTGTATGATAGTGAGTTATTTGTTGTACTTTGATATTCCTTATTAGGCTATTTTTTCTACTGGGATTAGAGATAAGGGAGCATTGGTATTGCTAGGCTGTATTTCCTTATATGGAATTGACTTCGTTGGGTTGTATTTCCTGATAGGGAATTGACTTTGTTGTTGTTATTTAATTCATTTAAGCTTCAAACAAAGTGAGAGTGTCTACCCTTGAGAAAATATGATAAAATAAAGTTACAAAAGACTTGAGTTGTCTGCATTAGAAAGGTACCAATGTTGTGTGTAATTCGTTGTGTTCAAAATTTTGTGTTGCATGTTGTCTCGGGTATACCTCATCATTTTGACACTATCAGAGGTGTTGCCAGCAAGAGGATGAATTGCTAAGAAATCAAGCTACCATTTCAGAAAGGAACCACTTTCGATTTGATTGGGAGTTGTCGTTGTTGTCTTTATCTAAGAAGGTTGTCTGCACAAATTTTGAGAGGGTCGCATAAGAACCATTGGTTGAAGAATGACTACGTGCTACAACAAAGGAGAGTCAACATATGGATAGATATTCCCCCAACACTTCTTGGATCTACAGGAAATAACCAGTGCAAAAACCAATGGAGATCACATCGACAAGTGTAGGTCAAGCATGGTCATCTTAGTCGATGAGAGATAGCTTGTCGAACCATCAAAGGAATGGAGCTTGCACAGAGAGTTAGATTGCTGCTAGATTTGAGAATATTGGAAAACAGTGGAGAATCCATGACACCGAGTCCTAGTACAACAAGATAAATGTAGTGATTTGACAACGCCAACATATTATTAGGTGTTTGAAAATGAAAATAAAAATGTAATTCAACGAATTGTACATTCATGAGCGTACATTCCAGGTCTCAATGGTGGGAGGAGACTAGTGAGGACACACAAAATCAGACCATTTGGAGACCAGTGAGGACACGTGGAAGAAAACCATTCAGTGGAGAGATGACCGATATGAATAGTGTTTTCAAAACACACCTCAGGAAAGAACCCCTATCGGTGTAAATATCAATCATAAAACTAGCGACGGGTGCTTCTTAGAGTTGGAAACACAGAAAATACACTGCAACTATGAACAAAAACACAACAGGGAGACGATCATGGTATTGGTAGTGAGCAATGATGCCATGGCTCCATTGAGTAGCATGGATCTGACGTCAGTGTTCCCTTAGACTCCATGTGGTGCTTGAATTCTTTGACCCATAAAAGCTCCACTAGGTCACCAATGACACCATACTGAGCACCATGCTCTACCAAACAACCGACGTGATGGCGGGCAATGATGGTTTCATCAACATTACTGACATCAAGGGTGGCAAGGTCGGCTTCAGCCTCTCAGGACGTGGGGCCAAGTTGGATTCCATGTATGTCAAATATGTGAAGCAGGATGGCTACAACCTAAACGTCGTGGAGGTGATTCAGCTAATCACAACATGGAAAAGATCTTGTAGTTGTGTTTTATCGTAACAGACGTGATATTCAAGGTGGAAGATGAGGGCAAGGGGGCCTCTGCATCCAGTTCAACATCTTGTTAGTGATACCTGTAAATGCGACATCAGTTAGGGTGAGCACATTCAACCCGCCCTGGATGGCTTCCTCGTAGGAATTAAGGACCCCAGTGTTGGAGATTAGCCCGACATAGATCTTACAACTGTGTTTGATCAGAAAACCACATCGTGTACTAGAGAACAAGACACCAGAATAAGTATTCTCAGGAGAGAAAATATAAGTCATCCATCTCATAATATTTGGTTGTCCTGTATACATAGGTGTTCCTATAGGAAATATAACTAAGTTGGATCACTCAATAAAGAAGGGAATCTTCTATAGATACATTGATACATCAAAGGCATACATAATATATATATCGGGCTTCAAAAAGACCGAGACTACCAGAGACGCTACCTACAATGAATATACATCTTTCAATAGATCAAGACAGATTCACTCCGATGAAGTACATGAAGAAGAACCTGAAGCTCCCAGGGTTAGAGACACGGTGATGGAAGAAAGGACTTTAGAAGAATATGAACAGTAAGACCATGATGTGACAAATCCATAGAGACCTATAGATCCACCCAAGAGGTGAACAATCACAAGAGAAAACCAACATGGGCATGAAATTCATTCAAGATGCAGAAAGGTATGGTGCTCTAGACAAGACTTCTAGATAAAGTAAGAGACCTCGACCATACTCTAGCTATGTAGCACTATTGTGTGACATCATTCATGTTGAGCCTTCAAGCTATGAATAAGAAGCCAAAAAGAAAGAGTGGAAGTATGTTATGATCGAAGAGTACCAGGAAATCATGAAGAATGATGTTTGCGATGTGGTTCTGAGACCTGAAGGGAATTCAATAGTGTCTTACAAATGGATTTACAAGATAAAGCATGCAGCAGATGACAGCATCGAGAAATAAAAGGCTAGATTTGTGGCTCATGGCTCTCCCAAAAATAAGGCATAGATTATGAAGAGGCATTTACTCTTATAGATAGATACACTTCGATTAGAGATATTCTTGCAATAGTTGCAATGATGAAGTGGAAGGTGCACCAGATGGACGTGAAGATAACTTTCATGAATGGTGTAGTAGAAGAGGAAGTATATGTGTATCATCAACTAGGATTTGAGACACGTGACAGAGAGAAAAAAGTGTGCAAATTGAATAATTCCTCGTACGGTTTGAAAAAGGAACCTAGAACATGGTACGATAGGATAGATGGATCTTTGACGAGCTTGAAATTTACCAAGAGTAAAACAGATTCCAACCTTTACTTCAAGGTTGAGGATGGGAAACAATGATACTAGTACTATTGTATGTAGATAACCTATTCGTGACAGGTGACAAGAATTTCATTACAGAAACAAAGAAGAAGATTGGTGTAGAGTTTGAGATGAAAGACCCGGGTATGATGCACTATTTCTTAGGTATTAAGGTGTGGTAGAATCCAGCTGATATTTTACTTATTCAAGGAAAATATGCAGTAGAGATTATGAAGAGATCTAGGATGATGGATTGCAAGGACATGGATACATTGATGATAATGACCTTGAAGTTGTTGTGTGATACTACTTCAGAGACAGTTAATGCCACAATATACAGGTAGATGGTTTGTTGATGTAATTGATGAACATGAGGTTAGATATATGTTTTGTGGTGAACAAATTGAGCCAGTACATGGTAGAGATGATAAATGCTCACTTGATTGTAGCAAATATGTGTTGAGGTGCTTAAGGGTATGGTTGAGTATGGCCTTAGATATGCGATAGATCGGAGGATTAGTTTGTAGGGCTATGTTGACTTATATTGGGTTGGTAGTGCCATAGATAGGAAGAGCACTTTAGGGTGCTGCTTTAGTTTTTGGTCTAACATGATTTTCTGGTTCAACAAGAAGCATACAAGTGTGTCACTAAGTACAACCGAGGTAGATTACATTACATCTTGTTCGGCTAGTTGTGAGGTAGTGTGGCTTCAAAAGATACTTGCATAATTGTTTGATCTTAGGTTAGAGGTGACATGTGTGTTCTGCGAAAACTAGAGTTGTGTGAAGTTATTTGAGAACCATGTGTTTCATGACAAGTCAAAGCACATCGAGATCATGTACCACTATATCAGGGATATGGTGCAAAGAGGAGAAATGAAGCTCTAGTATATTTCAATGGATGAGAAAATAGTCGATGTATTAACTAAGTCTCTATCGAGAGTGAAGTTCAAGTAATTCAGGGACAAGATTGGAGTTGATCAGATCAATGTCCATTGTAAGAAGGAGTCAGGACTCTCAGATGCATACTTTGGGTCTTCACATATAGCATGAAAAATGGATATCACTTTGAAAGACATATGATCTTTACATCCAACATGAAAAAGGGTTGGAACTGCAAATATGTGTGTACTTTACATCCATCATGAAAAAATGTTGGAACTGCAATGATGTTCATCCAGCATGAAAAAGGGTTGGCATTGCAATGATGTTCATCCAGCATGAAAAAGGGATGGCACTACAGATATATATGAGACTTACATCTAGCATGAAAAAGGGTTGGCATTGCAGATGTGTGTGATTTACATCTAGCATGAAAAAGGTATGGCACTATAAATTTTTGCATCCAGTATGAAAAAAAATGACACTATAGAGATGTGCATCTCGTATGAAAAAGGACTGGCACTACTGAAATATGCATCCAGTATGAAAAATGACTGGGACTACAGATTTATGCATCCAACATGAAAAAGGACTGGCACTGTAGAGATATTCATCCAACATGAAAAAGGATTGGCACTGCATATATATGAATCCAACATGAAAAAGGACTGGCACTGCAGAGATATGCATCTAGTATAGAAAAGGACTGGCATTGCGGAGATATGCATCTGACATGAAAAGGGGTTGGCACTGTGCAGATATGCATCCAGTATGAAAAATGACTGGCACTACGGAGATATGCATATAGTATGAAAAAGGACCGACACTGTGGAGGTATGCATCCAGCATGAAAAGGTTTGACACTGTGAAGATATGCATCCAACATGAAAAAGGGTTGGCAATGTGGATATAGGAATCTAGAATGAAAAAGGACTGGCACTGTGGAGATATGCATCCAGCATAAAAAAAGGGTTGACACCACAGAGATATAAATCCAATATAAAAAAGGACTGACACTATGGAGGTATGCATCCAACATGAAAAAGGGATGGAACTATGGAGATGTACATCCAGTATGAAGAAAGGATTAACATTGTAGAGTTATACATCCAACATGAAAATGGGTCGGCACTGTAGATATACATCCAGTATGAAAAATGATTGGATCTGTAGAGATATGTGGAATTACATCCAACATGAAAAAGGGTTGGCCATGTAAAAATTCTAGTGATGTATAGATTTGAGAGATGTCCCAAGTAAATGGAATGAGTAAAGAGTTGCAGCAGTAGTGACGAGATCTAGTGATGATGATTGTGTTAGAAGAATATCTTCCTTGTTAAGAGCGAGTGTTGAAGATTATGTAACTTTGGAAGATATTCTTATTGTACTTTTATTGTATTATTGTTTACCTCCTTCGAGGGATGTTATTGATGTATTTGGTCATGTAAAATTACTTGAAAGAATCATTGTAAACGTTCCTTATAAGTTGGGTCAATAGTTCCCAAAATAATTATTATATAAATGTTATTTTGAGTCTCCCTAGAAGTTGGACCAGTAAGAAAGAGAAGCCGACCTAGTTAGGGTAAAAGGTCACTCACACATTGAGTATAAATAGAGGAGAGACTCCTCTCATTTGGACACACAAGTTTTCTCAAGCAAGTGCGCAAGAGAGAGATTCAAGAAAATTTTTGTTGGGAAAACGAAGAAGTTGCGCTTTTCTTTTGGGATCATCTTGTCTTGGTTTATAATTGTACTTGGTCACATAATCTATACTAAAGAAGTTGTTGGTTTTTCTCCCTTATGGTTTCCCATATAACCATAATCTATTGCATATGGTTATTGTGAAGTATTTTGAAGTTCTAATATAACCATTGTTAAAGTATAAAATTCTAACATAGTAATGCCTATTAATCTTATCCATTCATGGGGGAAGTGCCACTGTTATACGTTGATCTTATGCAACTATGTATACAACCCAAATTTAGTGATCCCATCTGTATAATATGATCTAAATCATTTGCAAGGAGGATCTCCATACAATATCCTCATAGTTGAGTTTTATAGCATGATTGGAATTAAGTCATGGATCCTATGGAAAGAAAAGATCTCAATCTAATTTTCTTGTAGGATCATTCAAGAAAAAATGCACTCTATATATTCCAGGTAGGTTTGTTGGTCATTTAATTTATGTGGTATTATATATTGATTATATGTTACTAATTGGAAACAATGTCAAGGAAAACATCAAGGATGTCAAATCCTAATTGCATTCTGAGTTTGATATGAAATATCTTGGTAATGCAAATTTTTTTTTTGGCATGGAAATTGAAAGAGATTGGGCCAATATGAGACTCTAATTCAGCGAGAGGAAATATGTTGAGACAATATTGTAGAGGTTTAATATCCAAGAACGTAAACCATATGTAATTCAGTGTCCCAAGACTCAATAAGTGGTATAAGACATGTCACAAGATCTCTATGTTAGTTGTTGGATTTTCTGTCCCTCTTCCAGGGATCCTGACCCAGGTTCAGTCCCTTCTACTCATCACAACAAAGCCCAAGATAACGACCCAACAGAGCAGAGCTCAACCAGTAGCACCCGCGATGCAGATGTCGTCTCACCCGATATATCTCTCTTTAAGGATGGGTAACTTCCAGAACCACGTTTTCATAGCTGGGTGGGAGGATGTTTAATACCTTGGCTGTGTTACAAGGCTCTCAATGAAGTCTAGGGGTGGATTATTTGTATTGGGTGATTCCATGAAGATGGGTAACACTTTTTGGCCAAATGTGGCGATGAAAACCTGATTTTTTACTCATGTGCTAGATAGAATCCCTCAAAACGCATAT
>LPNX010662518.1:96274-148176 GCA_001517045.1 Pseudotsuga menziesii
TAACTAAATACAATTCAGTTATGTAATGATCATGTTCATTTAGAAAATGGGTCCGCCGCTTCTATTTATAGTTTTTTTGACAGAGGCACCTCGGTCGAGCTCTATACCTCGACCGAGCTCTATACCTCGACCGAGGGCTGGAAAAAACCTCGGTCGAGGGCTGAAAAAAACCTCGGTCGAGGGCTTGTTAAACCCTCGACCGAGGTACGTTTTTTGGTTTTTGCCGAAATTCGCTTGCCAAAAAGTGTTACCCAGGTCCGTGGATTCACCCTATTCAATGTGCTTCAACAACTAGGTTATGCCCCATCTTTCTTATGTAATTCATTAAATAAACAACAAACATGTAGCATAATCATATCGAGTTAATACAATGTAACCATCATACATATACTCATTTATGAGAAAACCTACAGTCATTCATTCAATACAACACTTACACTGTCACATGCCCCAATTTTGTAAAATAATGTTATCTTATTTTATTTGATTCCAAGACATTATGTTAAATTTAATACTAAGTTGAAACTGATGACTCAACAGAGTCAAAAGATATGGAATGTAATTCTGAATATTTTATTTTTAAATAAATAAAAGTGGAGACAACAACTTGGGAGAGCTGTTAAAAAGAGTGTTACTGGTCAAGTTGGTGGAGGGAACTAGGTGGAGAGAAAAAAGACAAGTGGCAGCATCCTCAAACACTTCCTATGTTGCAGGTGGCAACCTCCCTACATTTCGGGTCATGATACCCCAAGAAAGTGGGATCAGAGCAGGTGGCTCAATTAATTACAACTAACCCAAAAAAGACCTAGGCAATTTTAATAAAAGTTCCCAATGTAGAGAGCCAAGGCTTCTCATTCCAGGAGAAGAATCATTCAGGTGAATGTACTTCAAGGAATTCATTGGGAAAAGGAAATTTGAAGGAAGGTGTTTGAGGGGTAAATTGCAGGAAGTTGATCTAGTACAGCTTTGCAGCTAAAAGATCTTACTGCAATATGTAGAGTTGGTATTGAGTCTCAGGACTAGTACTTTGTTGATTGCTCAGGACTAGTACTTTGTTGATTGCTCCATCTAGTTCCAGCCAAGGAGACCAGAACAGGCTCGGGGGTCCTGAGACGTCGTTGTTTTAGCACTCTCCAGGAGTTGGTAGGGAGGAACGACCTCCCATTGCTGTTGTCGTCGAGCTTTAAAGACAGGTTCCATTATCTTTTAATTTCTGTGTTATAGTTTATATCTGTGTGTGAGAAATTAATGAAAAATTATATGTTATGTTGTGTTGAAATCTCTTAGTTGTTTCAAGGCTGAATCTGTATTGTGATGAAAGATAAATCCTACCCGTGTTTTTCCCCATCTGGAGTAATCCAGATCGTACTCTAGCACAAGTAGTGTGTTTAAATAAATGAAGTATGATAGGAATATAAATGAATAGAATATTTATGTTTTCAGAGTATTGAAATAGTTCCTATCAGTAGATAGTTGTTTTCTAGGAAGTTTATTAATCTGTTTTGAAGAAAGGTTTTCAGAACTAGACTGTGTGTTTAAAATATCATAAAAGGACAAGAATATTTTTACTGACAGTAGTTTGTTAAGTATATAATTCTTTTCCTACATAATATCTACTTCTATAAACTGTATATTTGTATTGAAGTAGAAGAACTAGTATTATCAGTTGAAAGTTATTATTTATGTTAAGAAAAGATGTAAAAATAATACAGATAGCTTATCTTTTATTTTTAGTAACAATTAATCTTCCTGCTTCTATCTGAACTATAGTTAAGAATATGATAAATGTTACAGTATTCCTTTCTTAGCTTTAATAGCTAAAGGACAGTAGTAACTTAGGTTTAAGTTAATATTATAAGAAACTATCCTTATACTTTTGTAGATAGTATAAATGTAAAGAATACTGACAAGTAAGAAAGTTCTCATATTCCTTTAGTAATATCACAGAAATGATTGTATTAAATAACACAAATATTATAGACTGCTCTCAGTCGTAATTATTATACAAATAAAAAACCAACATAAACTTAAGAATAGATATTATACATAAATAATAATATTATAAATACAAATAAGAATATTATTATCCTTAAATAGTGATATTTATAAATTATTAATTTATAAAAATAAAATGAAGAAAACTGTGTAATAGTAATGGAATTTACAAGATAATAACACAGGAATTAATATTTCTATCAAGGTTAAAAGGGAGTAAACTCTAGCTCATATTCTGAGCATATGAGCATAATCTGTAAGTATTTTTAAATACTATAGTAACATAGGTTATACATAGGGTAGTTCTTTTCAAACTATTAACTAAAAATGTTATGCACAAAAATAAACTACAATACTGATTAAACTTGTATAAATGTATCTATAAGAGAAATAGTGCTTTTCTTATGATAACAACATACATCTATAGAGATAAATGTTAGGGTTAAAACCCTTAAAACTATTACATTACAAATATCAAAATATTAACCAAAATTACAACAATTATGTAACCATCATTAACTAGTCTAATAATCTACTCACAGTCCTTTAAGGACAGATAGAATAAAATAGAGAAATAGTGTAATTATTATCATAATATTAGTATAAATCAAACAAAGGTTTTTACAGGTCAAACCCTAACCCATGACTTCCATCAAAACAAACAAGATTTAAGTTACGGTTGTAAGTATCAACCTTAAAATTTAAATTATAAAACCCTTACAAAATACTCAAGTGAGTTTTAAAACTTCACCATATTCAGGAAGGGTAAAAACCCTAAAATTACACAAAGTATCGTATAAACTCTTGGCAACCAAAACGAGTTTACAACGGTACTACCTTTACAAAATTTACAAACTTAAACCCGACTGTGAAGCCAAATCTTCGACTAAGTACAGTGCACAATACAAATCGCATCCACCCTATCAAGGGTTTGGATTTAAGTATTGTCCTAACAGCCTGTAAAAACATTTAAATACAATAACATAACTCGTGACGAGACAAGAGAGGGTTTTCCAAAACCTTGGGCGAAACCAACAACCACACTAACACTAACAGAGGGAGAATCCATCTTTCAGACCACGGGGCTTACCCGAGTTTGAACCATGAGCCATGACCTTTGCAAAAGGATACCTTTTCTCCTTGTTCAAGCTTCACAGTGGTGAGCACCTGCAACAAACAACAAACATCTGTCAGCGAAATGAGTTACTTGTTAAAGCTTGAAATCATTCTTTATAAACTTGCAGTAAATAAAAGAAATTACATTGTGATAATTACCTGTTAATGGGAGAACAACGAACAGCTTCACGAGGCACTGTCACCTACAAGCGGTGCAATTGGAAACCCAAACAGCCCTCAAGAACCTTAGACAATGGCGAGCCACGAGAACCAGAGAAGGAAATCGAAGCAGCTATTAAGCTACGTAGGCTTTGGAAGAAAGGTTTCACAAGCAGCGAGACAAGGGTAGTAGGAAAACCTCACTTGTTGCAGAGAAAGAACTAGCATCCAAAAACCACACACCGAAAAATGAAAGCAGCAAGGAATCAAGGCAACTATAACCAGGAGAAACGACGGCCGCCATGGGAGACAAGCCAAGCAACACTAGAGCCAGCGTAAACTGCAGGACATGAATGATTTTGGTTAGGTTTCTAGTACATTATATATTTTCCAGGCGTGGGCAGAAATCAACCATGTAGCAACAAATTTATCCATGCAGCGAGGGTCATGTCCTATAGTTCCTGCATGGAAGCAATATCCCAATTATTTGTTTAATGTAGCATGGAGTAAACCTTTTTCAACCCAATAATTCGTAACCAAATCACTAATCATTTGTACAATGTGTTAAATTAACATAATGATGAGTTTATCAACATGGGGGTTATGTTGACCAAGCTATAGGGTTATATATAAATCTTAAATTAAAGCCCGATGTGGATTATGCATAAAAATCCCTTGCTACCAATGACATTATATTGTCATATAATAACATCACCATAATGATATAATTGGTGGCATAACTATACTCTAAACATTGTTTTGGTAAGATAGAAATCATGTAATATATGTCTTGTTTATAGATTAGGTCAAAGTTTAAGTCTTTAATATAGTATAAAAGAGTGCATGCTAACTATTAAATGACTATAGTTTCTCTAGTAGCAAAGATAAACTATAGCTTGTGCATAGTAAACCATTTTGCAACAAGGACATTACAAGTCTAAACCTTATAGATAGTATCTTGTAATAATGCAAAGGAATTTAAAGGCCAGATTAAAATACATTATAATAACAAACTATTGGTAGATTGAATGTCCATCGAACAAATCGATTATGCATATCTACGAAATTTACTTGAACCGATAACTCAAATAGCATCAAAGCTGTGAAGTAGTACACAGCTGAAGATAAGAATGTTATCACGAAATTCTATCACATAGTTTAAGCGACAATACTTTGATAGCACTTGGGAGTATAACTCAACTTGATTTTATTCTCGTGCAGAATGGCTAGTGAACAGTAAGATAAATATAAAAGTAAAACTGATAATTGGAATAGGAACGACCCTATTAAATCCAAAATTTACTAGAACACAGAGTTAGACTTGGGAATAAAATAGCGGAAAACATAAGCTCATATAGAAGGGCATGATGGTCATAGTTTTACACTCGAAGGTTTTTACTGTCTAGAAGATAACAGGCTGTAAGTATCTTATAGAAACAAAATAAGGGTCAATAAATACACAGGCAAGATAAGATACTATTGCATAAATACTGACAAAAACAATGTTTATAAATGTTACAAAACACTTAGACTAAAGTAGAAATACTTGAAACTGAGATTCTAATGTTTAGAGTCGCAAATATGTTATATTGTCGTTACTTACTTCCAATCTTGTTTAATTGAAACACTAATGAACATCAAATGATTTTACCTTACAGGAGCTGTCTAGAGTTTAACAGCTTATTTTTAATAAGCTTTTTAATTTGCAAACAAAATACTACTGACACTAAAAGATCTCTTAAAATATACTCGATAGATCATACCTGTAAAACCTGTAAGAAGCAGTATTCATTTGCGTTAGCACGATTGCTAAGTAATCCCCGGATTCAAAAGTAGATTCCACCTACTGACATAAAAGAACTAATCAGTAAAGTGAAGCAAACATCACACAAAAAGATTTTATTCTTGCTACGAAAAATAAACTATTAAGTTATTTTATATTTTAGTGAAACTAATTACTTGACTGTTTCCTTTATGCCAACTGTTAGTTGTTAGTAAACCGCAGGTTTTAGCATTTATTGTTATCTCAAAATTTTAAATTTTTGTGAAAATTTGGGGTTTTGACATACACCTATATCTTAGACACATTAAACATTCACACATATACACATAATATAACGTGGAAACCCATCCTAAAAGAAACCACAAGGTGCTCTTCATCTGGCATGAGGAAATAGATGAACCTTTCATCTACGCACTAAGTTGCAGATTCTACTTAAGATCTTCTTCTCTACCTTTACAGACTCTTCCTCCCTCTCATTCTCTCTGATATTCTCCATGTTCTCCTCCTACTTTACTCTACTAGTGATCTTTCTTAGTCGATTTTCTATATCCAGCCAACATGTTGTCTTTATTATTCCAGCAACACCTAATGGGAGGCATTGACGACCTGACTTACAAATATTCCTTCATGCGTGTGGTTTCCACCGGCTCCAGCTAAGCTCATACACACGATCATTAAGGGCTACCACTTTCCTAGCATTATGTCTTACTATCGGTTTCCAGCCCTTATGCTACTTGCACGCCTTCTGCTGCTGATATACTGTCATACCTTCACATGTCACATTCCATCCTTCTGTCGCAGTTTCCTTATCTGGCGCAACTTCCTCTTCTTCTTCCTCTCTTTCACTTCCTTTGTCACAACATCCTTTCTCTTCTTGCCTCTATGTTGCTTCCTCAGTCATAGCTCCTTCTTCTCCTCCTTTAGCTATTCTCCATACTTCGGCAGAATTCTGCATGAATTCTTCCTTACTGTCCCTAGGACCAACACTAGTGTTGTTGGAATTATAATGCATGTTATGGTTTGTACTAGACCATACATTACCCTTGTAGTAGGAAATTTTAGTAGGTATCTGTCAAACCCAAGGAAGGAACATTGGACAACAATAAACAAGGTCTTTTGACATTTGTGTGGCATTTCATACTATGCAATCTTCTACCAAGGAATACCTAGACCTCATAGGGAGATATATATACAATGTTTTTTTATGCATATGGTGCTAGAGATATTGACTTTAGAAGATCTATAAATGGTTATTATTTTAATTTATTTGGCAGAGAAATCAATTAGATGAATAAGAGGTAAGGTGTAGTTTCATTATCAACTACATGAGTTGAATACATGGAAACCACTCATGAAAGTAAGGAATCCATATGGTTGAAAATATTTTGTTGAGGCATTATTTTTGTTTGGAATATAGTGAGAATAGGTTGTGAAAGAACATCTGCAATATTTTGGGGAAATAACCCTACTTATCATTCCAAGACAAAGCATATTAATGTACAATACCATTTTGTTAGAGACATGGTTGAACAAAACAAAGTACTATTGGAGAAGGTTGATTCCCTAAATAATGTTGTAGATTCATTGACAAAGTTTGTTAGCATTGGAATTTTCTCTTGGTGTAGAGAATCAATGGGCATTGTTTCCCTTATCAATTGAATTCATGAATGCTTCCCCTTTGGCCCCTTGTTTCAAAGAATATAACAAGTGCAAGAATATTGGACATGTGTTCATGTTGTACTCTTTGTAGGTTCCCAAAGAAAAGGGGGTCTACAAGGAAGGTGGGGAGGGGGGTCAATGGCCCTGAAGGAAATTTTTTGGATTTATTTATTTTTGTCTATTTTCATCTTTTAGAACCAATGTTTTTTCAACCCAATGTAAACTAATTAACGGTTAAGGAATTGGGATTGTAATATAATCTGAGTTAACATATTAGCGTCTTGGATTCTATAATATTGTATTGTAATTAAAAAATATGATACAATAAGAAATAGATTGGAGAAACTCTCAAACATGCTACTTTTCCTAGTTTTGGGTTTCTAGGTTAAATAGATTTATATTGTGTCTAAGGCACTATTAATTTGGTTTTTTAGATTATGTTTGTTATTTTTTTATTACACATGTTTATTAAAACTCTTAATCAATGTGTTATTGTATCATCATACTTTTCTCCAAAAGAATAAAATTGAAAAGATCAATGAGGAGTTATTAGTTGTAGATACGTCCATCCTAGTACCAATCACTACTTTATCTAGTTATCATGGTTCTTAAAAAGGAAGGAATTTTCCACACGTGTCTTGATTTTCAATCTCTTAACAACTTGATAGTCAAAGATAAATTTCCCATTATGTTTAATGATGATCTTTTAGATGAGTTACATGGAGCAACATTTTTCACCAAAACTGCATGAAGTAAGTAGATAGCCCAAAAATTTCTTTTGTAGTCATGAAGGTCATTATGGTTTTTCAACGCTGCCTTTTGGTATTTGCAATGTTCCTTCCACATTTTAAATCCTCATGAAATACATACACAAACCTCCTACATTATTTTTTCCTAGTATTCTTTGATGGAATCTTGTTCTACACTCAAACTTGGTCGACACATGTGGATCAAATCTTACATCTCCTTCATAATAATTACTTGTTCCTATACAATTCTCAATGTGTTTTTCACAATCCAAAACAAGAATATTTGGAACATATAGTAAGTGGTAAGGATGTGCATGTTGATCCTAATAAAATTGAGGTGATGAAAGATTAGTCTCATCCCAAGATCCTCAAAATTTTGTGTTTCTTTCTTGGCCTCATAGATTATACTTGGAGTTTGACCAAAACTATAGTAAAATTATTGCTTCCCTCACCACCTTGCTCAAAAGAAGTACCTTTAGTTGCTACAAGGAGGATGAATATGAATTTTAGAATTTAAAATATGCTATGCATACTACACTAATCCTCACCTTGGTTGACATCAATAAATAAATAAAATGGGAATGTATTTCCCTAAGAAAAGTGATTGGGCCAATGTTAATGGAAGAGGTATGCCAACTCACATTCATTGCATTGAGAGTAGCGAGCTTCTCTGCATCCCAGTATGGGAGGAGGTATTGTCACTTAATGTAACATAACATAACATTATGTTACAAAAATAAAAATAAATAATAAAAATTACACGTCGGCTAAAAATGTAAATTAACAAAATAATAAGAACATGTATGTTGGATGTCCACTTAAAAAATACACACATAATGTCAGCTCATAAAATACAAAAATTAGATCCATCTTAAACCCAAAATCGAGAGGGATAAAAGTTCTTGAGGTGTAATTAATTTCTTAACATGTAAAGAGTTTAAGATTAAAAAAAAAATTATACCTAAAAAAACTGGATCCTTCTAGGTGCTTGATAGATCTAGGTTTAAGATGGATCTATGTTGGTTATCAAGTAGTTGTATGATAAAAAATTGGGGAATCTACCTATGAAATGAAATGTTGGCTATTCTTCATGTGGTTGATATGTTGTATCCTTACTTAATGGGGCATCATTTACATATTAAAACAAACCATCGTGGCTTCAAATATTTCCTAGAACATAGTTTTTCCTCCCCACAGTAGCAAAAATGGGTCACACAAATGTTAGGCTATGGCTATGAGACTATCTACAAGAAGAGAAAGGAAAATGTGGTGGCCATTTCTCTCTCTAATAAGTATGGTGAAGAGGGTCCCTATTTTCCTTATCTTTCCTAATGTCTAACTAGTTACAAGTGACATGTCAAGAATGGTTAACATGCCAAGATCATGCACATGATCCACCATCTACAAACTAACCCATAGGAACATGTAGGCTACACTTGGAAAGATAATCAGTCATTGTATAAAGGTTGTATTTTCTTGGTTTAAGATTCCCCATTTAAATGAAAAATGCTATATGTATTGTACTCCTCTCCCAAACTAGGCCATTCTAGGTTTTATACAATGTATGGAAGGATTAAGCATTCATTCTTTTAGGAAGGAATGAGGAAGAGAATCCAAACCTTTGTGACAAAGTGTGATACATTCCAATGGTAGAAAAGGGAAACAATAAAATCTATAGGATCATTACAACCTTGGCCTATTCCTTTCATCGTGTGGATTGACATTTCTACGGATTTCAAGGTGGGATTATCAAAATCTAGCAACAAGTTAATTATCATGGTAGTTGTTGGTTTCGTTTCCAAATACCCACTTTTGTGTTTTACAACACCCATTCAAGACCTCCACGGAGCACAAGTATTCATGGGAAACATCCTTAAATTAGATGCATGCTTAGATCTATTACAGCTAACCATTATGCCACCTTCACTAGCACTTTTTGGCAAGAATGCTTTTTTGGATTCAAGGTACCCAATTGAATCTCAACACAACATATCACCCCCAAACCAATGACTAGACATAAGTAAGCAATGGATGCTCTGAATTTTATTTACATTGTTTTTCTTTAAGATGGAAAGACCAATGGGTCTAATAATTACCCATGGTTGAATGGTGGTACAATAATACTTATAATTGTGCTACTAAAACTACCCACTTTGAGGTAGTATATGGTTGCCTCTACCAGTGATCTCTTACATACCACATAGGCTCTCTAAAGTTTAGGTGGTGGACAAGACCCTAGTAGCCCATGCTAACATTCTTCATACCCTCATACATAATTTGTGTTGGCTCAAAATCACATGAAGCAACAGGTTGGCCAACATTGTTTTGAACACCATCTTAACAAAGGGGATCAGGTATTTTTGCATCTCCAATCCTCTAAAAAGACCTCATCAAGGAAAAGAGACATCGAAATTTAGATCCTATGTTTTATGGTATTCTTAAATGCATAATTCTAATGGATTACAAATTGGTCCATGTTGCCATTCTAATCTCCACTTAGTCATTCATGTGTTGTGGTTGAAGAAAGTGCTCAAATCTAATTGTAGAGTTCAAACCAACTTTCCCAAATTAGATGAAGAAGGTTCCATTTGGTTGCAAACCAAGCTTATTTAAAAAAAATGTAAGCGTCACCCTCTCCAACAAAATATACATAAAGTTTTGATCCGATAAAAATGTTACATCCATAAGAATATTACCCACCAATTTCCTCATCTCCATTATTGATATCAATTATAATGAAGAAATGTCTCGTTGTCGTTTTCCTTGCACTAGTTATAAGGACAACTCTCCTCTTAAAAATGAGGAAGCAAACCATGTTGGTATGAACATCTAATATGGATAAACAATGTTCTTTGAAATGTTAGAAACAACAATAATTATCTCCAAAAGTGTAGATATCTTAAGTTTTTATTTTCTTTATTATAGTTTAATGATAATGTTATAGTCTTTCTACTATCATATATCTCATTGCTTTTGCACTAGCTTGATTCTTTCTAGCAAAAGATTCTACCACATGATTTTATGTTGTGCTTTTTTAAAAGAAGTTTTATCTTTTTAAATTTTATTTGTATTTTGTCGATCCTCTTAACTTTGTATCACCCCTAATTACCATCAAAGTTGGTTTGAAATGGAGAGTTGAGAAAATTAAGTGTCATATGAGTAAATTTAATTGATTTAAAGGAGGCTTAATTTTAAAGGATATATAAGATTTATGGAATTTTGTTTTTCTCTTTCGTAGGCCATAGAGATAGAGTGTAAGCTTTAGCCTTAGTCATTTTCCCCAAGGTATTAGAGAGAGACTACCAGAATTTGTTTATTATATTACGATGCACCACCTGGTCTTAGTGCCCGTGGTCTCTTTTCTTTAGTCCCATGTCTTAAGTCTTAGTCCGTGTCAATTAGCTAGAGATGCAAGTCTCATGTAGAGATGCGAACATCGTATGTATATAAACTAGCAATTACCCCAAAAGGTGCGAAAGAACGCCGAAGGGATCTATGGTTGTTCATGATACTAAATAATGAAACCAATCTTCAAGAAACAAAACAAACATGGATTAAAGAGGTGTAGATCATAAAAAGCATCATTCATCAAGTCTTGGGAGAAAATAGAGTCCATCTAGGAGCAATTTGAAAAAAACAATGTTCACCTCTAGCAAATCAAAACAAAGAAGACACTAAATTGATTAAATATATACAAATGTATGGTAGTTTTGAGAAGCAATCTTAAATTTTAGAGTTTTTGAAGCAAAATTATCAATTAGTTGTTAGTAAGAATAGGTTGATTTGATTCAAAACTTCATATTTCATATAGAGCTCTTTTGTACCTAGAATCTTACCAAAAAGTTTCACTTGTGAAAATAGTCAAACATAAATGTAAATTAGCTTTGATCATTTATAAAAAAAATATTGATTTTTTTAAAGTCTTAAATGCAAACCATTTTCCATAGATTCCCTAAAAACATTAACTTAACATTCACAAATATCTTGAGGCATAACAAAAAATGGTTCTTAAGCATGAAATTCCATTTTAAGATAGAATAAAAATAAAATAAAAAAATCATCTAAGAAATTTGTAATTGTTATACTCCAAGGAGTTAAGGACTAACAAAAGAAAATAAAACTTTCATCAGTTACCACAAAAAAGTATCATCCTTCCTAACTATAATGTTATTTTGAAGTTTATTGGGGCCAATGCCAATCATTCAAAATATAGGTTCATTAACATCGTTAAAATGTTCAAGAAACCAAAATTTCTCACTCAAGTAAGAATAGCTCCCTTTTTGAATCTTTTTCATGTAGAAATCAAGATTTGCATCCTCAAGAATCTACATGGTAAATATCAGACCAACCCATTTTTAGTACCAATAAAACATGTGAAATTCCTTGTCTAAACGGTCCAAGACTTAATATAAGTGAACAAACATCCCCATCAACACATCCACATTTTCCAAGGCATGAAGCAATTACAACCATTAGTCAACCACTGGAAAATTTCTCTTTTAGATGTGGGTCAAGTTTGTGACCTTCTTGTAGCTTCTTATTGTAAGATACATGTCTAATGAATCCCTAACAAATAGAAAGCATACAAAGGATAACCAATAGTTTTATACCATATGGAGCATATGAACTATCAAAATCACCTCAAAATGAAAGGATAATGAGTTATGTTAAATATCAATATTATAAACCCTAGTGGAACCCCATAAAACCTATTCATACTCTAGATAATCCAATATCCCACGTTTATGAAATGGCAAGAGAAAACAATTAACTTGTCCACATTTCCTAACCTAATGAAGTTCAATTCCAATCCATTCCTACTACAACATTATTTATGGTAGATATGCAACAAATACTAAACTATAGACAGTATCAATTGTTTTAAAAGTGAGGAAACTCAATAAAAAGGCGTTAGTGGAGGATAAGTTTGATTATGCTCCTACAATTGCCAAATTCATGATCTAGAATCTACCTAGATATTAAAATGGTTAAACCAGGTAGCTAAGTTGAGGGAAGCTAGATTAGGTTCATCAAAATCTTGGATTTTTCACAATTCTCAAATTCTATTGGAGATGTTGATGGAATATTGCATAGTACTATAAATAATCACCAAACTCATCTATCTCTCTGTCTCAATACCTGGATAATGACCCACATGATACACCCAAATAAAAAAATTGCATGCAAGTGAATTTCAAATGGCTAGAGAATAAATGTATTCTCAAATAAAAATGCCATGACAAACAGAACAAGACCTGAAACACAAGTTACAAGCGAGAAAGTAAAATGAAACCTGGAACACAATATACAAGCAAGAAAATAAAAACATAAGGTGTCAAAGGCAACTTGGAACTTGAAAAGACAAGAAAGTAGAAAGTTAGGAGGCTAGTTTGATTGTTGGGTGATCTTTGACATGACATATCTTTTGAAAAAATTCTACATGATATGAAGGAGAAAAAATGTCAGTCGATTATCTCACCAATTGGAAGCTTATTAGTCTTGATCTCCCTTATAGTCATGTGGAACTGATCATAGGATGGCAAGGAGCAATGCAACGACTTCTCATCCGAGAGAGGGGGCAATGAGGCCAAAGCATTGAGAAGGTAAAGAAAAGGAGTGTCCAAGTCACATTGCATTTCCTTTTTCTCTGTCGTTGTTGTGTGCATAGGTAGAACAACAACAATAAAATTGTACAACCACCATAGTGTAGAGGAAGACATGACAACTTTCTAAGTGATGCAATGGACGATGAAGCCTTTAATAGTGTCGAGGGACCAACTTACTATAGTACAATGAGATTACAAAGTACAATAGTCTTGATAAATTGTAGAAGTGAAAGGCACACTCCTATATACAAGATAATAAACTCTAATATATTATCCAAATCCTAAAAGAAAGGATTAAGAATAAAGCTTTCATGGGAAATTTTGTGTAATATATAACAACACATGACCACAAGCCAAATAATCTCTTAAGGGATGCAACCAAAGTGGGAGCCAAGAGAAAGGGAAGAAGCCTTGGTGTCCCTTGAGTTTGTTATCTAGGAATGGGGGGACATTACACCCTTGCAGATCATTCACTTCTGTTTATGTCAACATTGAACAACCATAATAGTCCAATTGCTAATATTTGTACTTTTGTTCTTGTTGAGAACAGTACTAATTGTGTACAAAAAGTGTTATAGAATGAAGGTCATCAACCTAGGTTCAACACTATAAACATAGACCAAGTTTAGAACTTTGCTTCATGATCTTTACTTAAAAAGATGAATAATAAATTTTCTTATATAAAGTCATAGCTATAGTTACAAGATTAAAGAAGCTATAGTTATGAGATTAAAGAAAACACCTTACTTAGAAGGTAATAGTCAACAACATTAATTAGACTTGACTAACAAATTTTCTTGTATAAAGTCATAATTATAGTTACACAAGTGGAGCAAACACCTTAGAATGCAATAGTCAGCAACATTAATTGGACTTGCAATGTAGTAATAAAGAACTTGGTAATCATTCTCAAGTAGGCTTTCCATCCTATTATTTAACAATTAAATCTTACTTTATTTTTCTGTATAATACCATTGAGAGTGAAGGTTTAGGACTCATTATGTTGCAAGTAAAAGTGGCATGATTTTTTTAGGACTCACTATGTTATCAAGTAAAAGTGCCATGATTTTATTGGAAGGGAAGAATGGAAGTACCTTCCACCATGAACAAGAAATCTATAAATAGTTATACAAATTTAGAGAAATAATTATTATATAAGAATTTTTAAAAATAAAATTAAAATAGTAGATTAAAAATGAGTAATTATTATATTAAAAGTTAAAGGGTAATTACATTGATTTGAAAAGAGAGCTATGATGAGATCATAGTTGTGATTTATATTATATAAATGTTTTTTTTTTTGAAATGTTTAAAAAAAAGTATTGAGTAGTCTTAAGGTTTCCATAATTAATTGTTTTCATTTGTTATAATTTTTTTAATTCAATAAAAAATTAAAAAACATTAAAACCAAAATCGATGTGAATTTAATAAAAAAATAATAATTTAAAATTTTAGTTTAATTTTAGGAGTTCGAATGATTTTATTAGGAGTTCGACTCTTACATGAGTGCACATTAGCTAGACTCCTAGATGCCAAATGCACTTGGACTAAGCCTTAAGTGATTAGACTTGAAGTTAAGCTAATAGTTGTAGAATCATTGGAGTTAAGTTAATAGTTGTATGTAATAGTTAAGCTAATAGTTATCCAATATAACCGTGATTAAAGTTGAAGTTAAGCTAATAGTTCTAGAATCATTGGAGTTAAGCTAATAGTTGTATCTAATAATCGATGAAGTTAAGCTCGTAGTTGTATCTAATAATCGATGGAGTTAAGCTAGTAGTTGTATCTAATAATCGAATAGTTGAAGATTAATTTTAATTTTTACCGCTATCACTAATTGTACTTATCACATGTTAGGTAGGCTATTTCTTATTTTTTTGAAATTATTAATTATTAATTTTGGACGACGCCCATAAAATCAATTTGGACAGTACACTTGTCTCATTCTAGTTTAATTTTGGACGACGCCCATAGAATCAATCTGGACAATACACTGGTGTCATTCTCATTCGTAGATGAAAAAACATAGATGGTAATCCACCCCAAAATTCTAAAATATATATACCTATCAACATAACTATCAACATAATTAGGATTCCCCCAAAAAATATAGAAACCCTAGATTTAGCATTAGCTCATATGAACCCCATTCTATAGTCATACTCATTCATGCATAAATTTATAGTCGTGCCACACAAAATCAAACAAAATGATTGTATACCATCTTAATATCTACTCATACAATAGACAAAAATAAAAAGAAGAATTCCTAACTACTTTACTTACACTATCCCAACCTTTAATGTATATAAATTGTACACTAAAACTCTATAACAAAGTTTCATAGTGTATATAAAGTGTATTTTAAAAGGAAATGGATGTTTTTTTTGAAGTTGTATCAATTGTAGATTCCTTTTGTGATAGATTTTTAAGAAGAGATATATGAACATGTTAGTATTTTTATAATTATTATTTTTAAAAAGACTTACAACTTTATCACTCAAAAGATTTAAAATTAAAATTGATATGATACTTTAAGAAGAATAATCAAAGAATAATCAAACTTCAAATTGATACTGATATTTGTTTTGAATAATCAAACTTCAAATTGATACTGATATTTGTTTTGATATTTGTTTTTATATATATGAATTAGATATTTAGTTTCAATAATATATTTTAATATCGTTTTAATATATATTCAATTAGATATTTAGTATCATCTTTAGTTATAAAAACTAAAAATTAATCCAAAAACAAATTCAAGATCATATAAAATGAATGTTCAAGATGATTATATGGTTGAGTAAAATTGTCGTGGCGTGCCTACTTGTATGCCTTTAAACAGTTACTCTTCTGGATTTGCTCGTCCTCTTCCACAAAGTGTTTGACACTCCAAACTGCCCCCAATTTACTGGACTTTCATGTTTTTTTCTTCTCATAATCGCATACTTGGATATTACAGTGAACACGGTTAACAAACAAAATCTAAAGTGAATTTGGCTCGAGAAAATTGGCTTACATTAAATCCTTAACAGAACTGTCCACTTTTAGGCAGAATCTATATACATGGTCGGGATGTCAAGGATGCTAAATTTGGTCATGGTGGCCGAAAGCACCTCAAGAAGCAGAACACGGCTGAATCTGGCGCAGATTTATCCGGCTTTGGGAAAGGAGGAGACCGGAGAGGAAAACAGAAAACAGAAAGGGAAGAAATAGGTTACTGGTATCCATGTTCTTTGCTCTCTTCATCATTCCACGCGGTATTGGGTAACAGATCATTGTTACGTGGACCTCACTCTTTGGCGTATATATTTTATTGATTAATGAAACAATGTAGGTGGAAGTATTTAATTGTTGGAAGGAGAGGAACAAACACGGTTAATCGCATTTAGGCAGCGATTAACACCTCCATTAATTAAGTTGCCAAAATGTCACTAGTACTTAGTAAGGCACCCGTCCAAATGGTTAGTTGTTATGTGATCACTAACTCATTCACTTTATCTAAATGTATGGTAATTGAATTTTATTTTATTTATGATTTTTGTTTTCCAAAATAGATTAACTTTTCTTTATAGCTGTTAAATTTACATATTAGGGCTGTTTTAGAGCATTGAGGATACTAAATTTAATAATACATACTATTTTATTTTGTTAATTTGGTTGTTTAAACGATTTAATAAAATATGAAATAACTAATAATTTGACTTTAAAATTTTATTTAAAATAAAACTTAAATAGTATTTCAATAATATCCACTCAAATTCATTTATGTTAAATTATTTTAATAAAAAAAATATTATTAAAAAAATTAAAATAAGATCACAAAGAAACAAATAAAAAACATATAGATAAGGCGAAATATAGTATGTCCTAAAATATTGAATTTATTTTGAAACCTGATTTTGTTACTCGTCAATCAAACGCCGAATCTCGAACGGAATCATAAGTCAGAGGATAATTGCAAAACTCCACGGACCGCCCTGCACTATAACCGCTTGAAATGCAAAGAAACAATCGTCCATACACATAAGCCATTTTGTGAGCAGTAAACAACTGTGAAGCTCTGAGATAACAAGCCAATCCCTTCTTCCTAAGGACCTCCTTCCCATCCTCAACAACTCTCTGCAATCCCCTCTTCAACGACTCAAACGTTGGATTGATCGTATAACCCAACTCAGAACTCACGATTATGCTCCTCCGAATACTATCAAAATGAGTAGCCAACAATGGCTTCCCACACAGCATGACGAAATTGGGAAACAGACCCAAACAGGACCTCGGACCTCAGAGAAAGAACACCCAGCAACAACAAAGAACACGCAACCATAGTCTCCAAACTCCAAAATACGTGGCAAACGTTGATTGGGTAACGAAAATGACATGTGGTAAAAAATAATTGGCTGAAGGGACGACCGTTTTTGCCACGATGGCGAAAAACGGACCTCAGAGAAAAACGTCTTCGACGTAAATATTTTCATATTAATCTCATAATTGTATTTGGTCGAACCTCAATCAACAACATCCTGCCACTAGGGAAACTTTTGAAATGGCCTAGAGTTTGGTAATAGAATGACAAGCTCTTTTCCAATCAAATTTTCTCAATTATATTCTTTTCTTTTCAAAGATGCCCAAAATAAACTTTTATAAACATTTAATGTGAAATAAATTGATACGATATAATTATGCGGTGCTTTCTACAACTCAAATGGGTAAGATGTGTACGTTATGTAACGCTAACATGGCATATATCCGCTCAATAAAAATAATAATAATAAAAAGTAAAAAATAAAAAAAACTTATAACATGTAGACTTATAACTAAAAAAATAAGTGGACGAATAGGGGGGCCGGCGGTGCATGTGATAGATTTAATGGAATAAGGTTTTAATGGGGTAATCTTGGCCGTTTGATGAACCTGGAGTGTTTTTCTTGGCCGTTGATATGGCCTTCCTCGACTCTGGTATATTCAATGCTTGAATGTACGTGCTGCTGTTCTGTCAGACGCTTAATTTCACCAATGCTGCGATCCTGCCAAGTATCGCGGGGAAGTGAATGTATGTGGTCATTGGGATTTGGTCTGTTTTTCACATTTGTTAGCTGTGTCGTGGGCAATTTTATCCCTTTGTGGAGTGCTATGTGAAGATTGTTGCCTGTCCTAAGGTCCTGATGGATTTTCTTAGCACTTTTGAGTAGTTTTGGAGGGCTTTTTTCCAATTTTGGAACGGTGTTTAGCTGGTTGGAGGGTTCCTGTTGTTTTGGTCTACTTTCGGCCGCTAATTTTGGTCCTTGGGTTGGATATAGTCGAATGTTTTTTGGTGGTTGAGCACTGTTTTGGGCAGTGCCTGTGGATTTTGGTGATTGAGTACAGTGTTTTGAGGTGCATATTTTCTTGATGTTTGTTTCGGTATGCGCTGGGTGGATGATACTGCATTGTGATTTCAATGCGTTATTTGCTGGAGGTTTTGATCCATACATAGAGGTGGATGTTCTTGGTTAGCGTCGTATGTTTTTCTGGTGGATGAGTTAGTCTGGTCAGTGCCTGTGGTATCCTTGGTGGATGAATTTAGTTTTGTTGAGGCGTAGGGTTTTCTGGCGGTTGATTCGGCCTTCGCAAGGTGGTTTCAAGGCGTATTTGCAGGTATGCTCGGATTTATTCCTTGTATTCTTTGTTTTATGGTTGTGTATCATCAGGTATCTAGCTCTAGGGAGCGGGGTATATAGCGTTGACAGCTTGTTGTGGTTTGATGGTGTAATTCTTGGCCATTTATTCTAGTTTTTTGGAGCGAGGCATAGAGCTTTGATAGCTTGCTCCGAGTTTATGGGTTTATTCTGGGCCGGTTATTCTGGATTTATCTGGAGTTTTTTGGCCTTTTGCGTCGTTTATTGTGACAGTGGTGTTTGCTTTACCTGTGTTTTCTTTATGGGGTGTAGATCTTGCCCATAAAGAATTTTTAAGCTTTCGGGAATTTCATCCGAGAATTTATCTTGAACCGGTGTATTGGATTTGGGTTTTATTGGGGTAATCTTGGACTATTGATGCTGGAGTTTTTCTTGGCGTTTGAGATCGCCTTCCTCGATTCTGATGTATTTAGTCCTTGTATTTCCTTGCTGCTTATTGACAGTTTCTGATTAGTTGGAATGTTACTGTCCGATGCTTTATTTTCATCATCGCTGTGATCCTGCCATGTTACGCTGGGTAGTGAATGCACTATTTATGTGGACATTGGGATTTGGCTTTGATTTCCACATTTGTTAGATTTGTTGTGGGCGCTGTTTATCTTGCTTTGGAGTGTTGTGTGAATGGTGGTTTTTTCCAGCATCTGCTTTGTATTTGTTGTCTGAGAATTTATCTTGAAGCGAAGTATTGGAATTGGGTTATTGGGGTAATCTTGGCCAATTGATGATTTCCTAGAGTGTTTTTCTTGGCCGTTGAGAACGCCTTCCTTGACTTTGATGTATTTAGTCTTTGAACATCCATGTTGCATATTGACAGTTTCTGATTTAGTTGGAATGTTACTGTTACGACGTTTTATTTCATCAACGCTGTGACCCTGCCAAGTTTCGCTGGGTAGTGACTGCATTTTTTATGTGGTCATTGGGATTTGGATTTGATTTCCATATTTGTTAGATATGTCATGGGCACTGTTTCTTCTGCCTGGGAGTGCTGTGTGAATGGTGGTGTTTTCTAGCACTTCTGTGATATACTTGTTGGCTTTTTTCCATTTTTTTGAAATGGTGTTTAGCTGGTTGGTGGTTTATTCATCATTAGTACTGTGGCTGCCTTGGTATATCTGAGTTTTGATCTTTGGATTTGTGGTGATTGGTAAGCATTGATTCTACTTTTGTGGCGAAGGATCGGATTCTTTTCTCGCTCTGTTTTATGCTTCACTTTCAGGGGTTTTTGATCGGGAGGGTTTAAGAAACTATTGAACTCTGTCTCTTGTGGCAGGTTTTATCCTGTCCTCAGGTGCTGTTCTGTATATTTTTGGACAGTTTTGGGTTGAGGGATCCTTCCGTCTGATTTTTTATGTCGCTTCGGGCGACGAAATCCCTGGTTCGTACTCCGCCAGGGCGTTTGAACATTATTAAACAGGATATTGGAGAGGAGAATCGGGTCACTGCGACCTATCCACCTTTGCATTTTAATCTAGGCGATATGGGGCCTGCTATTGAAATGGATGATACTTTGGATAAGGTAATTTCTCCTTCAGGCTATCTGGTTGGAGGAAGTCTGGGGGGGCGAACTAATTTGTCTTGTTTAAACCCTTTACATCCCTGTCCTATTATTTCAGCTCATGTGGGACATCTGTCTGTTTCTCGGATGGGTTTTGGTGAGGATAAATGAGTATCTATGGTATATTCTCCTAGGAAAGTACTGGGAGATAGGGATTTCTCGTGTTTGGGTTCTCAGCATGAGGATTATTCGGAACATGATTTCCAGGTCTCCACTTGTTTGGAGAGATGCGAGAAAGCCACGCCAGCTCTTCAGTTGAATGGGAATAGTATTGTGGATGGGATTTTGCCTCCTTCTTTAAGATTGGGTCCCTCCTCAGATTCTTTGGGTATGATGAACAGCGGAAAGGGTGCTAGTGAACATATTATGGTTTCTGGTAGTCAGCTTGATAAGTCTATCAATTTATTGGTTAGTCTTCAGGAAGTTGGGATGGTTAAAGGGGTTGGTAAAGGCATGAATGTAGGTCTGGAAGTTACTCCTACTTCTGATGTGAATTATGAAACTAATAAGTCTATGGATTCTGATAATGAAAATATGCATGATCCTCTTTTTTCTGAATGCAAAGGAATTTCTATGCCTAAGAAGAGGATCCCTAAACCTATCAAGAAGAGTAATCCGGTTTTAATGACTTTGGGGGAAGATGTGCTTTTAAATGATATAGTCCTCACCAATGTTGTGACTTTGGTTGGGAGGTTTGGAAGGCGTAAATATAATTCTGAATCTTTGAATGGGTGGACTGTAAGGACTTGGAATGCGATTATCAGCACTAGTCCTGAGGTCTATATCCTCCCAAGGGGCTGGATAGCTTTTAAATTTTCTTCAGTGGATGATGCTGATCGAATCCTAGCTGGAGTTTGGAAATGGGATAATGCTGGTCTACTCATCAAGAGGTGGAATCCTTTATTTGATCCGCGGAAGGAAAGGTATGACCAAGTTCCTATTTGGGTCAAACTCCCAAATTTACCTTTTGAATTCTGGTTTGCTGATTTCTTCAGACTTGTTGGGAATACTTTGGGAACCCATTTGGAAACTGATTTTACTTATTTACACTCTGGGGTTTGCTGCATTGGCCGGGTTCTTGTCCTGTTAGACTTTCGTTTGGGTTTACCTGCTGAATTGATCATTAAAAAGGGTAATAGTGATTTCTCTCAGCCTTTGGATTATTTGGGAATTCCCTTTAGATGTTTTAGATGTCATGGGTTTGGACATCTAGAAAATGAATGCTCTCTTCCATTTAAAAAACATTCTGCTTCCAAAGTATGGAGAGTTAAAAATGTTGGGATTCAATCTAATGCAAAGGATGGTATGTCGGTGGATGAGATTCTGGATAAAGGGAGTGTCAAAACAGATGGGATTCAGTCTAATGCAAAGGCAGGATTGTCTGTGGATGAGAATTTGGATATGCATTCTGTTTCTCCTGGTTTTGAACCATTAGCCAATCTTAAACAGTTAAGCATTTCTAATTCTATGGATGACAATGATAACATTCCATTTCTGAATCTTTCATCTAAGACCTTATCTCCTACTATTCCGAATTTATCTTTGAAGGATCTTGGTTTTGTATCTCCTTGTAAGGCAATTGTTAGCAAGGGGTATTATCTTCGCTCGTGCTCAAAATCTGTTCAGAAGATTTCTCGGTCTGTCAAGGATAAACCTGGGAATATTGAAATAGATAAGGCTATGTCTGGGGATGAAAATGTATTACATCCTGTAAAGAGAGGTGTTGGGGTGCTTAGAGCTTATGCCCTTAACCTGGTTTCTTTATGATCCTTATGTCCTTAAATGTTAGGGGTTTGGCTAGTCTTCCCAAGAAACTAGCAGTTAAGAGACTTATCGATCAACATGTTATTGATGTTATTTTTATACAAGAAACAATGATTGAGGGGTGTGTGTTGGTTCAGGATTTGGAACTTTTGATTCATGGATGGCAGTTCATTTCGGTGGATGCTATGGGCAGATCGGGTGGACTTATTTTAGGATGGAAGTCTTGTAATTTTATTTTTCATAATGCCTGGGCAATGAAAGCAGGGTTGTGTGCTGTTTTATTTTCTTATGATTTACAAAAGGAAATATCCTTTGTCAATCTCTATGCGCCTTATATTGATAGGGAAATTTTTTGGAATAACTTGATCAAGTCGGACTATTTTTTGACTCCTTATATAGTTTTTGGAGGTGATCTTAATTTCTCACTGGGTCATTCTGAAATTTGGGGGGTTCATGCTCAAGTTGATCCTTTAACTAATTTTTTCCAAAATCTGTTGGAGAGATTGGGGATTGTTGACATCAATCCTTTGGTTTCTATTCCTACCTGGAGTAATCGTAGAGTTGGTTCTGAGGGTATTTCTAAAAGGTTGGATCGTCTTTTAGTCTCGGCTGATTTCCTAGATTGTGATTTCCTACTTAAACAATGGATTGGGTGTGGAGGTGTATCTAATCATCAACCTGTCTTTCTGCAAATTTCTTCTCAGTGTCCTAAAGTCCATAGCCCTTTTAAATTTAATGCTGGATGGCTGGATCATTCTGATTTGGTTGATGCTTTAAAAGATTCTTGGGTTCTCTTTGATGTTTAGTCTGCTTTATCTCCTGATGCACAATTTAGTGAGAATCTTAAGCGCATTAAAGTTATTTCTACTAAGTGGTCACTGAATAAAAAAGCTCAGAACATTAAAGATTTGGTTGATATTGAATTTGAGCTGAAAAGATTTCATGATAGACATATTTCTGGTATTATATCAGTGGTTGATAAAGATTTACTGATTGAGATTGAATCTCGAAAGAATGCTATTCTTCTTTTTCGGGAAAAGGAGGCTCGACAAAAAAGTAGGGCTTTATGGATGCGCTGTGGTGATGATAATACTCCTTTCTTTCACAAATTTGCTGCTCATAGGAAATGTCACAATATGATTTGGAAACTTTATGATGATTCTGGAAATCTTGTGGAAGGATCTGAGGCTATAGCTGAGGCTGGTATTCAGCACTTTGAAAGCCTTTTTAAAGAAGAAGCTGATCTCCATCTTCTAGAAATTGTTCATAGTGCTGGTCATTTCCCATCTTCTGTTTCTGAGGATGAAAATGCTGAGCTTATGCAGGCTATTACTCTTAAAGATATCAAGCATATCTTATCCATTAGAAAAAATGATAAGAGTCCTGGACCGGATGGTATTCCTGTTGAGGTGTACAGATGCCTGTTTGATGTTTTGGGTGAAGACCTCTTAAGAGTCATTGAATTGTCCAGGTTAAGTGGCAAGATCCCAGTTGTTTTTAACTCTACTTTTCTTGCTCTTATTCCTAAGGTTGATAGCCCTTCATCTTTTGAGGATTTTAGGCCTATATCTTTGTGTAATTTTGTATACAAAATTATTGGTAAGATTATCTCAATCAGAATCAGAAAGGTTTTGAGTAGATATATTTCTGGTGAAAAGTTTGGATTTTTGCCGAGAAGGCAGATTCATGATGCGGTAGGTGTCATTCAGGAGGGTATGCATACTATACATGTTAAATCCTTAAAAGCTGTCATGATTAAGATCGATCTATCTAAAGCATATGACCGAGTCAGCTGGGTTTACCTTCGGGTTATTCTTGCAAAAATGGGTTTCGCTGGGAATTTTATCGCGTGGGTTATGAGCAGTCTTTCATCTGTCTCATTCTCTTTGCTCATCAATGGTGTTGCCACTAATTTTTTCAAATCTGGTAGGGGACTCAGACAGGGGTGTCCATTGGAACCACTTCTGTTTCTTATTGTGGTTGAAGGACTTGGGAGGGCTATTCTTCATGCTACACTCAGTGAGTCTTATCATGGTTTATCCTTTGGTAATGAAATTGTATTAACTCATGTTCTCTTTGTGGATGACATTGTCATGGTTAATGATGGTTCTGAAAAATCTCTCTCTACTCTCTATGAGATTTTATTACTTTTCTGTAAGGCATCTGGGATGCAAATTAACAATAACAAATCAGCACTATACTTCTCCTGTTTGGAAGATACTGAAGTTATTACTTTACAGAACATCTTCAGTTTTCCTGTTGCTAGAATTCATTTTGGCATGAAGTACCTTGGGTTTAAACTTAAACCTTGCAGATATCTTATTAGGGATTGGGATTGGCTGATTATTAAAGTTGAACAAAGGATTCAGAATTGGAGCTTCCGTTGGCTGTCCAAAGGAGGAAAGTTGATATTTATTAAAGCTATTTTAGAGGCCATTCCAGTCTATTGGATGCATTTTTGGGTTCCTATGGTTGTCATAGACAAAATCAGAAAGCTTTGCTTTAACTTTCTTTGGGCTGGTAAACAGAATTCTTCTGGTTTACCCTGGATATCTTGGAAGTCTCTTGCTATGCCTAAATCTTTGGGTGGTTGGGGACTTAAGGTCCCTGTTTTATTTGCCAAGGCACTTGCAGCAAAAAAGGTCTGGGATATCATTCATGGTTCGGGTTTATGGGTTAAGATAGCTTTTCAGAAATATATTTATCCACTGAATAAACTGGACTGGATAAGATCTTCTGTTAAAAAGAAAAAGAACATTTCAATCACCTGGAAAGCTGTTCTTTGGGCTTTTGATCTCATTGGGGATTTTCTGGTATGGAAGGTTGGTTCTGGCAATGCTGTTCGTATTGTTTAGATCCGTGGGTTGGATGTAAATGGAGACATGCTCTTCCCATTCCTATGATAGATAGATTACACTTGGCTGGTTATCATCTTCTCTCTGATATTGGAATTCATGGTATGTCTGTTTTAATGTCACAAGAATGGTTATCTACAGACACCCTGGGTTTTAATGATCCACTTGAGATTGCTGCTTGGAATGGATATATTGCCATTCTCAAGTCTAGCCATGTTAGACTTTCTAATGCAGATGATTGTCTCATCTGGCATTTATCTAAAACTGGTAAGTATTCTCCTAAAGTGGGATATGCTGAACTTATTAATAGAGAAGTGGAATCGATCTGGTGGTGGAAGGTCTTATGGAAGATGAAGTGTCCACTAAAAACAAAAATTTTTAGCTGGTTTCTTCTCTCTGGAAAAGCATTGACCTGGGATGTTCTCTGTTTGAGAGGTAGAGAAGGTCCTGGTAGGTGTTTTTTATGCAAACAGTACTGTGAATCCAATTTTCATATTGCAGTAGACTGCCCATTTACTCAATCTGTTTGGTCAAATATTGAGTATCATCTGAATCTTAATAATGTTTGGAATGGTGATTCCCTGTCTGATTGTTTTAAAAACTGGTGTCTGTTATCAGATGTGATTCTTATCAAATCTTTACCTATCATTGTTCTTTGGTTTATATGGAAAGCAAGAAATAGATCTTGCTTTGAGGATCTTGACTCAACTCCTGCAAAGATATCAAGCTATAGCTTGGGTATGTTGAAGAACTTACCTCAGTCTTTATCTGTGGTCTCTATCAGATCAATTTTTGTGGAAGAAATTGATCAATCTTATGCATGGGGTTACTTTGATGGATCTACAGCTGGGGATCCAATGATTTGTGGGGCTGGAGGTATCTTGTTCATATCTAATAGGCATCATATTACTTTCAAAGCAGGTTTAGGCTTGGGTACTAATAATTTTGCAGAATTATGTGCACTTAAGCTTCTCCTTAGACTGGCTCGGATGCATAATTTGGATAAAATTCAAGTTTTTGGGGATTCCCAGTTAGTTATAAATTGGGCATCTGGTAAGTATCGATTACAAAATCTTGAACTAGCCATGATTCTTCAAGATGTTCACTATTTAGTTGACAGTCTTGATTATGTGTCTTTCAAACACATTTATAGGGAAAGAAATTTCAAAGTAGATTCTTTGGCTAAAGCAGGTGGCAGCATACTTGAAGGTTTTTGGAGTACTTGTGAACAGAGAGGGGCATAAATTATAGAAACCTTTCAGGTTTTCTAATTTGTTGCTATGTGCTGTCTGTTCTTTGCAGTTTGCAGGACTGTTTATGTCATGATGGTGGCAACTTGTATTTGATCTTATCTGACAGATTGCTGGTACTTTTGGAGAGATAAATGCTTGGGCATTTATGGATTATTTGATTATCCTCTACCCTTGATATGATGCCTTGGCTGATATTAATATGCATCTTTTTGCATGTTTGGTGATCTCAAGCAACATTATTAGAGCTTGATTTGTGGGCTGTTTGGCCTCTTCTTTTTTGGTACTGAATGGATATGGATATGTTTTTCTTCATTGGATGGCCTGGAATTGGCCATATTTTCTAGTTGCTGATTTTTTTGATCAGCTATTGACTTATCATACACTTATGAGACTTCATCAGCATGCTAGATTTGCTTTGTTTTTTTTTCTTTTGATCACCTGACACAGTTGATCTGACCTGATTTAATCAGGAATGATGAAATAAGTCTGCTACGATCAGACTTAATTATTGCATGGATTTTGATTATTTTTTTGCTGAAAAGTTTTGGTGAACATTATGATCATATGATGATATTTTGTATGTAATGGCAACTTTATAGTTGGATCTGTTTTGGATATGGATTGTGGATTTTGTACTCCTTCTGAGGCAAATTTCTGTAAATGACAACTTCTTAGTTGTATTTTGTATAATGGACTATGAGGGCCATCTGCTGAATGTAAATAAAATATTTACGATTTTTTTCTTTGGAAAAAAAAAAACTAAAAAACTAAAAAATATTGTACTCATATAAATATACAACCATATTAAAGAAATATCAATTCCTTTAAATAATTGTATATGGTAAAGAAGATAATTATTAATTTATCACTTTAATGTGAGACTAGGGCTACTCAAATATCATTGCTATTGAGGTTTAATTAAGTCGCTGAAATTCAAATGGAGTAAGCTAGCTATGGAGCAATCCTCCCTCATCGGACGGAGGAGGAGCAAAGTTAACGTTGACTTTGCTCCTCCTCTGTCCGATGGAGGGAGGATTGCTCCATAGCTAGCTCACTCCAATTCAAATTGCTTTCTCTTTAGGAAAAATTTCTAACCCAACAAACAATGGTCGGTTAAAGGGAGAGTAGTTTCAATTTTAAGTCCGTGTTTTCGTTTTCTACGCACTTCTAGGAGGATGGGCCAAAAGTTATATCTTATAATCAAACGGATACCACTTTACAATATTTTCCATTTAATTTTTCTATCAATATAGAAGGTATCTCTAAAGAATGTTTGTTTTATATATATATAAATAGGGGTAGGGTATTATATTATTAATTGTCTCTTTTCTTGGAGTGTATCGTAATGTGGCCTTTTTTAGTAGGTATGTAGAATTGTAGAGAAATTTTGAGGTATAGTTTTGGTATTTAAAATAAAATTTTAAATAGGGAAATGTGATTTAATTATGTGTTTTGCTGTTCACATTGGGTGTTGTGATAATATATGTGTTTAGGGTAAAATTATGAAAAGTATTGGTTTTGCAAGGGCATTATTGTTCTTTGCATATTTTGACAATCGTTGCTAGTGAATGCTGACAATTGTGGGCATTTAGTGCTTCTCTTTCATGGTGATCTGGACCTCCTATGTGGAAGGGGTTATCTTGTCATTGTTTTGGTGTTTATAGAGAGCTTCATGTTGGAATGGCTGTGTGTCTCTTTCCATGCTTTGATTATTGCTCGCTACCCTCATATTGTTGCTCCCATAAGCTACCTTCATATTGTTTCTCCCATCATTTGTGCTTGGAAGTGCATATGGTTGGGAGTCAATGTTGAATATTGGTAGTGGTGGGAATTCATTGCAATTCTCCTTTATTTGTTCATGTTTTTGTTATAATTTATGTACAAAAAAGGAAATTATGAGTTTTTTCATATGTAGATAATTGTTGGTAGTTGTAATGTCCCTTTTCACCAATTCAACTAAGAAATGGGACATTAACCAATTTGGGGCCTCTTATTTTCTCACATAACCATAATTACAAATTCGATAATGTATAAAATATGTGTGCAGAAACATAAATAATATACATAATGGAAATAAACTCTCTCCACGGACATCTAGCATGCAATTACTAGCATAATAAATACATGCATCAAATATAAACATTGCACATTGAAATACAAAAGAATATTTATCTTTATCCAACTTAGATCCAAGCAATTGATTGTGTAAGTGTGATTTTCCACCCAACTGTAGGCACTATGTCCAACATATACTCTTTCTGCTAAGAGGCCACCCCCAAGCTGGGCTCTAAGGCCACTAGGGCAAAGAAAAATGCTATAGGATTCTCTCTCTCTTAGCCCATAACCCATTATGCTCTCTATGATTAGCCAAATTCTCATACAAATCTCTACAGAGATCTCACTCAGCCCTCATAGCTTCGACTTCCACAATACCTACCTCACACAACACCCTTCTTGGCTTAAGCATCCCCTTCACCGATCCACGGTTCTCTTGGGAAATCCATCTTGTCGAGTGCTTCTTGCGTGTGCATAGAAGAATACCAACCTATTAAATGTTGTTAGAAAACCACCTACAGCCTCAATTCATGGCTTCTCAAGCATATACGAGCATTATAACTCAACGGGTGAGGGTTCCTAGCTTGGCCAACGTCTCTGCTTACCTACAACCATCTATTTCTCTTTCCAAATCTACAGTCTATCCTCCAAATTTAAATTTCTGGGTTATAGACAGTTGCTAAAGGTCATGAACAACAATGGAGAGCTTTGCATATGGTAAATCTGCATGAAGGAATAGAATAATGAGAGTTGACTCCAAGGGATATGAGAAAATGGTGAAAATACAACTGACATTAGAAGAAAGGGCTCCTGACTGTTTCAAATTGACTTCTAATTTGTGGCAAAACTGCCACAAAAGTGTAGTCAACCCCATTCTTCAATAATTGCATGAGGCGACTTTTCCCACCAACTTCACATATGCATTCACTAATTGGAAAATTGTAAAAAAAAGAGATATTTGGCTTATTCAAGGCACATGATAGAATTTGGGTGCGTTCTAAGGTTGACACTTAGCAACAAATGATTAGTTTCCCATAACTCCCTTTTCCTCTTCTCCACTAGTGGAATCATAGTCCCTTTGATGCTCTTTACATAGCCATTCTTGGACCATTTATTATTTATGCACATAATCTTTACATACATTTCAAATTGGCATGATAAGCTAAACACAAAGTCCAAATAAAAATATTTACATCATACATGCCTAGCCATTCACTAGTCGAGTGTTGGCCTTGAGCTCCACAATAGGAATCCATACTAGCATATTTACCTAATTTACCTAATTTGGTTAAATACATTCCAAGTCAAAACCGGTGGTATTACAGTGGTGAACATCAATGCTTGTGGGTATTTAATGGTTCTCATTCATTCATAGTGTTTTGGTTTTGACTCAATTGTAAAAAGGTTGTCATGTTTTTTGATGCATGTGGAGAGAAATGCATAATGTTGTTTAGTTCTTTCCACCTTTTAATTGATGCTCTTTATCATTGTTTTTGGAAGTGCAAATGGTGGGTAGGAATGATTGTTGCCTTCCCTACCCATGTTCAATTCTTGTAAGTGACATGTTGCTCTTGTACTTGAGCCCCTTTGTAATAATTGAGTGGATTATGTAATCTAACCATACCTTGATTCTTGTGTTGGAATAACAAGTGTTGGCATGCATATCGGCATAGTAGCCCTCTAACAAATGGTGAACCACCTTTTTAAAAAAGTGCAAATGGTGGGGAGTGATGTTGAATGTTGATAGTGAATATGGCAATTCATTGTGATATGTTTTTTACTTGGTCATGTTGGGAAAGGGTTTTTTTGGGGGGGTCTTGTGACCTTTGGAATGTTCATTTTGTTAAGCATGACGTGTTTTGTATTGCATGTTTGACCTTGCATGGCAAGGCTTGTTGACTTATTCATTTTTTGTGTGGAACAATGTGGTAAAACAACATTAGTGCAATAAGTGGTTGAAGAGTCAAATTAATTAATTTTTCAAATATTTATTTTGTGGTGCCGTTTCTTTGATCATGTATTTTTTTGTGAACCCTAACTTCCCTTAAGTCTTTTGACTCAACATATCTAAACTATTTTCATTTGTACATTGGATTATATCAAAGCATATTCACATGGATAACATTCCAAGGTGGCATTGAGAGATAACTAAGTTTATTCTTATGGTTGACAAAATGAACATCGCATGAATTTTGTGGGCTTATATTCTCATCTTCTAATTCACCTAGTTAATGAGGTTAAATCAATCATGTTGATTTTATGTCATTGGATGTTCTTCTTGAAAAGGTTCATGAAAAAGATGAAGGGTTTTGTTTGATAGAGAGAAAAACTTGAGGGTTTATGGTAAAGGGGTACATTAATAAATGACTCATGTTATAATGCTAGTGGGTACCTCAAGCAAATAAATGACACATAGAGAAAATTTTGGATAACCATCGATATAGGGACAAAAACAGGAGGTAGGCTACTCCAATACAATGCAAAAAGGTACATGATAAAACATAAGCCACTTACCTTTCATTATTTTTCTACAAAATCATTATTTAAACTAGTTTGGATAATATATATTTAATATCTCTAAATTTATTCTTTATAATGTGAAGGTAATGCAATGAAAGGTAAATTTGTATGAAAATAAGACAAGGAAATGGGACAGTGACAAGTAATAATTTAGAGGGTTGAATAATAATTTAGAGGGACAAATGATAAATTGATGCCTTATCCTAATCATCTAAAAGAAAATTTGGAAATCATATGTCTAGACATTTGGGTCATTCTAAAGAGAAATATGCCATATCCGATCATAACCTATGTAGTGAAGAACATGCACTAAACAAATTCTCTTTTGATTTATAACATGGATTATATCTTTATTATTGCTTATGTTACTAGTAATATGAAAATATTCTTTGTTTTCATTTTTATAGATGTATTTGTCCTCATGTGGGCATATAGCATCATTTTATGACTAAATATGTCAATGATGAACATGTCACACTTGACTATGGGGGTAGAGGTCAAGTTCATACAATCTAGTCATGCTAGCTCCCATGCCAAGAACCTTGTTTGCCACTTCATTTTTTGGAAAGTTATGGAAGGATGGATGGATAAAGTTGCATCATAACAAAGCATATAGATCAACACAAGGAATGTGGGAAGAACAAAAAAGAACACAACACAAGTTAGCTACCAATGGATACAACTTAAGGATCATAATTCATTAGTTAACCATGTAAATGCATTGACATAATTATCCTTATCCTTTTTATGTTACAAAAACAAGATCGTAGAGAAATAACAATAAACAAGATGCAAATATTAAACACATAAACACATTACAATAGATACACCAATATAACGTGGTTCACCCAAGATGGGATACGTCCACATAGTAATCATCAGTCCTTTTATTATTATACCATCTAGCAAAGTGAAGGGATACAACTTGTAGAAATCCCTATGCACTTCCTCTTCACTCCCTCATAGTCTCTCTCACACAATCATAGAGATCATTTTTACAATGATACAAGACAATACACAACTGTATTTCAATGTTGTCCTTTTATAGGGGAATTACTATCAGAAAATACCATGGGTCACCCAATACGATGGGCCTGTAAACTGTTGGCCAACAAACATCCCAATAATTTCTTTCAGGGGCTTCACTCTCGAACCCCCCAATCGGGGGGGGACGGTTCCCCCTAGACCCCCCATGGGAGAACAATGTCCCCTTGTACCCCCCTTCTAGGATGGGTGTACAGTAAAAATGGGGTACAAACAAGGTTGAACAATAACATCTCTGAATTAGGAAGATCAAGCTCCACAACCAACAATCTCCCACTTGGAGACTGATCACAACAACTCCACTCCTGCTGCACTTGCTAGACTATGCTTTGAACCTTGGACCTGTAAAATAACACATATTCACCTTCATGATTTAAGGCCAACAGAAACAAAGCAGGAAATTAGTTTCTTTACAGTTTCTACCTTTATCAACATGTCTGCAGGATTTTGTCTAGTATGTATATTTTCCAAATTTAACAGTTCATCTTCAAGAACAGATCTTATGAAATGGTACTTGAGCTGTATATGTTTAGTCTTAGAATGGAAGGTTGATTTCTTTGCAAGATGAATGGAAATCTAACTGTCACTATACAAACTACTATTCTCTTGCTTCTTACCTAATTCCTCCATGAACCTTTGCAACCAAATCATCTCTTTACTAGCCTCTATAGTAGAAACAGAAAGTGCAACAACCTTTTGTGGTTTCGAAATTTAACTTACTGTTGTTCCACCTATAGTAAAAACTTACCTTGTGGTGCCTGTTAATTTTTTTATGTTATCATAGCTTAAGTCCTAACTTGATTAGGATTTAATACATTTTCATAATAACAACATAAAGAGTATCACTGAAAGAAACACAATCACAAGGTACACAACAATTTACCTTGGGAAACCCAAAAGGGAAAAACCCAACAAAACTTTCTCAATATAGATTACCAGTATGCAATGACCAAAGAACAAAGTCTCATCAAGTGAGAGACCAAACCCCAAGCATAATAGCAACATCTTTGGACGATCCTTCCTTTAATAATTATAGGATCAAGTCCAACAAGATCAATATTTAAGACAATCCTTCCTTTTAGAATTATGGGATCAAGTGTCACATCCCCTTCCCTCATACCGACGATGGAGAGTACGTGACCAACACACTACTACTTTCAAATGGGAAAACTAGCCCCATGAACATAAAAATAAAATCCATTAATATAAAAACACACACAAATGCATAATGAAATCTATAGCGGAAGAAAACACATTCATTCAAGCATTCAACATGTTCATGTTAATTCATAAGCAAATACAGTTGCAGAGATAAAATACACAAGAATACTTATCTTGAAAAGAAGCTGGCCCACAACTAACTACGTCGCTGCAACGTTCCACCCAACCATAGGACAATGTGCTCATCAATCTCTCAACATCACTGCCACCCCCGAGATGGGCATGATTCCGCAAGGCACTAGGGAACAACAGACTCACACATATCCAAAACCATACGTTCACAGTCAAGCCAACACATCGTTGGGTTTCACATACTATTAAGGAAACAAGCCAATAACATGGAGGGGTCCTTAGACTTACTCAGCCAAGCCCAAACCAGACATCAAACACATAGTCATCTAATTAACAGATGGTTCCTTGGACTTACCTAGCCAAGCCAACCTACTAATCAAGCACAAACAACCATCTAATAGATGGGTTTTTTGGACTTACTCTACCAAGCCATCACAAGGATGCAACAAAACTCAGCCAAGACAACAAAGTTGGGTTTATTAGACTACAAAGGAGATGGAAAGGTTGATTTCTAAGATAGTGAGCTCAACCACAGAGCTATGGACACCAGCACCAGATATAGCCTGGCTTCTAAGACATCTACCCACCCAACACAAGGAAGCATCCCCTTCTTTGCTACACAATCCCTCGGCGTATGTCTTCCCTTCCAGTGCTATTCAGGGTGTGCAAATAAGAAATCTACCCCCCTAGATGTGTCTGTGATGTTCCTTATCACACTAGGTTTATCAAGCTATTCAGACCCCATTTCCACTCCCAAACCAGTTCAGACCGAAACAACAGAGGCATACACAACAATTGCAAGGTTCTGGGGTTGCAGGAAAACATCATGGGATCCAAAATCAGAAGTGCCAACTGAGGGAAAATAGCCCTTGGGACAAAATCAATTTCACCAAACAATTAATGGCTTTACATGTCCAAAATGACCTCAGCAACCACCCAAATTTTTTGGGTCTTCTTTTCTATTCGTTGTGCAACCACAACAACGAAGTTCCCCTATGTGGAAATCAAGACAAACACCGCCCATCAGAGATCCCAACCACTGAATGTTTTACCAGCCACTCCCTATCCCTAGGGAAAACATAGGAAGTCACAAAACGTGAATGGGGAACACATCGCATCTCCCAGGATGCAAGGGATAGAAAAGCGTGGATTCCTGAAGGCATCACACACACCCATCAACCAAATCGTGGGGTGAGGAGAACTCTCCATCTCCCCCCTGCATGAGGAGAAACCAACTGTGTGAGGGATATATTTCATGCCTCCTCCCCCGTGATGGGGTAATGAATGAGAGTTTTCCCCCCTTGGGCATGCGTGTGGTCAAGGCTAATAACCCTGCCAGATTTGATGGCTTCCCATGCCTCACAATCCCCTAGGAAATAACTTCTTTTACCAACTTAGATGACTAGGCATAAAAGACAAAAAGGTTAGTTGACCACTCTATGGGTTTTTCCCCTTAGACATCTGGTTTTTACCCATTGGATCAAGGGTTTGAACGTTTCCCCTCCCTATTCCTTGTGAAATCAGGCCCCATCTCTTTAACATTGCGACGCATAGCTAGTTGTGGTATTTTTATTAATTTACATTTTACATGATGTCTCAAAACACATTGTTCCTGGATAGCACATAAACTATCGGCATCGATTTTAATCGCCGATACATAAGACACTAAAACCATGGTGGGGCCTTTGCCTTGGGCTCCACACCACAATTAAATACAATATTTAAATCATATGCAATTCAATACCACGGGGTCAAAACCGAGGTGTTACATTCCCCTCCCCCTTCAATAACACTATCCTCAGTGCTTTACAAAAATTTAACAACTTCTACACTGGCACCGCCCTTAGTGCTCTGCATAATTGAACCAGAAATGGATGTTCTAGTCGCATGGAATCTTCTAGATTCCACATAGCCTCTTGAAGACAGTCGTGCTTCCTCTGCACCTTTATCTATCCAATGGCACGATATGGAGCTCTTCCAAGTCCTTGCTTGCATGCGTCAACACACACCACAGGATCTTTTCCTGGTTTAGGAGAATCCTTCTCCTCAGCTTGGAACATTTACAATGTCTTTGGAAACCAACGATACCTATGCTCAAGCCCCAAGCAATGAGTCAATTCCCATGTCAGTACTCACAAGATTTACCAAAATCATAAATGAATCACATGCACATGTATATTGACATAAAATCAACAAAAAGTTGTCAAGTGAACCAAATAATCATTTGCATAAGTATCTTCTTTTGGTTCCACAGGTATCTGACTTGGCTTTATAAAACCATGTCACTCACAACCCTGCCCCACCCCACACCCGGGTGTGCATTAAAGGGTAGCCAAATTTTTGTAAGCCTTGGATCACCTGAAAATACCTCTCAACCGAGGTCTGACAGATCCATTCTTGAGCCCAACCCTCTTCGGGTTCTTCAATAGCAGCTCTGCTCAAGAGATTGCACCTCCTCTAGGTGTTTCAATAGCAACTCTACTCAAGAGCTTGCACCTCCTCTAGGTGCTTACCAAGCTCAGGTGCTTCCTTTTCGAACACCATAATGAATTCAATTCATATGTTAGATTCATTCCGATAGGATGAAATCTATAACAAGATTTTCAAAATCATGGCGGCATCATATGATCATGTATATTTACAGAAAATCAACGACAACAAAAATTTGATAAGTAACCCAAATACTTATCTGCATAACATCTCTCAACCAATATTTGGTCATCCCCGCTTTAGAGCCTAACACCTCCTTGGGTGCTCAATGAAAGCTCTAGTTTATGGGTATAGCACCTCTTCCAGTGGTCACTAGTTCTGAGGTACTTCCTTTCCAAGCACCATAACATATTAATTCACATGTCAGATTCATTTAGCAAGATTTAGATCTTAACAAGATTTTCAAAAATCTTAGCTGAATCATTATGCACATGTGTAATTACAGAAAGTCAACTAGGATTTTCCAAGTAATCCAATACTTTTCTGTATAGCATCTCTCAACTGAGATCCATTCAGCCTTGCTTCAGATCCTAACACCTCTCTGGGTGCTCCATGGCAGCTCTAGCTTAAAGGCCCAGTATCGCCTCCAAGTTTTTACCAATGCTCAGGCGCTTCCTTTCTAGACATGATAATACCTAGGGGATATTCTCTTCATGGAGTCCCCACTCTCGTGACAGTCCCCTTATGGCGTGAATGTGTGCAGAAAGAAGTCTAACTGGATGTATTACACCCTAGGCAGCCCCAGTGATGCATATCGGTTCCTAGCTGGCAGGGGGGATGAAGCTATGTACCAAAGTACATCATTCTAGAGGAGCCATGTACTTCCTATACACATTGTCATCATCTCACCTGCGTTATATATAGACATGTAGTTTACATTAGATGTCATTATAAAATTTCAATCATAGGTTTCCAAACCTGTTCCAAACACATCCCTTCGAGAAGCTATGTACACCCCGTACATCCCTCCGAGGAACCATGTACATCCAATACATATTTTCATCATATCACCTGCATTAGATACAAGCATGAAGTTCAGATGAGATGTCATCATAAAAATAATTGCAATCATAGGTTTTCAAACCTATTCCACACACATCCCTTGAAGAAGCTATGTACACCCTGTACATCCCTCCGAGGAACCATGTACATCCAGTACATATTTTCATCATCTCACCTGCGTTACATATAAATATGCAGTTTAAATGAGATGTCATTATAAAAATAATTGCAATCATAGGTTTTCAAACCTATTCCAAAGATATCCCTCCAAGAAGCTATGTACACCCCGTACATCTTTCCAAGGAGCTATGTACACCCAGTACATCCTTCCAAGGAGCTATGTACACCCAGTACATCCTTCCAAGGAGCTATGTACACCCAGTACATCCTTCCAAGGAGTTATGTATCCAAACACATCCTTTCGAGAAGCTTTGTACTCCAAGGGCATACTTTCACCATCTCACCCATGTTACATACAAGTATACAGTTTACATGAGATGTCATCATAAAATTTTAATCATAGATTTTCAAATCTATTTTCATACATACATGATTTCCAAATATCAAGTGATCAATAACATTGATAGTCGAAATCAAAATATGAATTCACAATTTTGCTTCTTGCATAAAATCAGATTTTTGCAACCATGAGGCCATCCTCATATTGTTTGGCTTTTGCAAGTGGGGAGTACTCATCCTTTACTCACGCATTCTTCCCAAGACCTAGACATACACATAGAGCATGTCATCCTGACACAATTTTTAATCAGCCAAACACTCATAGTTAGTCAACAGGAAACTTTAGTCATCAAGCAATGCAAGACAAGCATATCCATGGTTAGCATGATTCAAAACCATCATAGGAGATCACAATATCCCATAATTAATAGAAAAACTTGCAATATGAAGTTTCAAAACCTGTTCTCAGTCATGAGATCCTTCTCATGGCGCATGGAAGATTCCTTCCTTGGGCTTCATTGGGCACCACCATAATGCTCTGCTCAGTTCATTCTATCCGAGTCTTAAGGAAGTCCTCACATGTATGCCCATACACACAAGGGCCATTTCTTCATGGAACTACAAGTTCGCCTACAGGATTCCTCGGCCTATACATAGACTCCACTTTACATGCAGAATATTCTTTAGTGAGCTTCCTGCAATACCTTGCAAGTCCCACAAAATATCTTACACCTGTTAACTTTCTTGAAGCAGGCCAAATCATCATGGCCTCAATCTTTTCAGGGTCTACAGATATTCCTCTATCTGAGATAATGTGACCCAAATGATGAATTCTATCTTCATAGAAGTCATAGTTTCTCCACCCTGCATACAACTTATGATTCCTAGGAAATTTCAAAGTCAACCTCAAATGTTCCACATGTTCTTCCTCATTCTTAGAATAAATAAGAATTCCATCAAGGAAAACAAGAACAAACCTATCCATATACTTACTGAAAACATTATTCATGAGGCACATGAATGTGGTTGGTGCATTTGTGAAACTGAATAGTACCACTACAACTCATAAGAGCCATACCTTGCCCTAAAGGTTGTCTGATGAACATCTTCATCCTTGATCCTTACCTGCTGGTAACCAACCCCCAAGTCAATCTTGGAAAATACCTTTGATCCTTTCACTTGATAAAAGAGGTCATCAATCCTAGGCAAAGGATACTTGTCCTTCACAGTGACTAGCTTGTTCAACTGTCTAAACCAATACACAATCAGAGTGTATCATCTTTCTCTTTTTTTTTCAAACCAAATTGGTGATTTACCTCATGACAGTCCTCCAAATTAGGAGTATCATTCTCTACTGCCTACAAAACATGAGCTGCATACACTCTGCAACCTTTCCCACAAAACTTCTTCAGTCGTATTGCTGAAGACTACCTTCCAAAGATCACTTTTGGAATGCCTTACACAACCTTTAGGTTGCTTCTTCATCCAAGCAATTCAAAGGTATTGTTGTAACAATCAAACCCTCCTCTCTGTTCTTTCAACCAATTAATCCCAATGAGTATATCATAGGATCCAAGTGGTAGTACATTCAGATCTGCACAAATTTTAGGAAGGATCCTTGCTTCTTGACCCATAGTTTTAGCTTCACAACAGTGAACATAATCCCATTGTTAATTCCCATCTTTCTGGCCTCTGCAGAGCCCACTAAAAACTTGTTGAATTCTCTGTTTCAGAGAAACTTAAATCTTCCTTCGATCGGGTTACCTTCTGACGTGTTGAATTTTTTTTCCAAATTTGTCTGACACGTATCGGCACCATTCACCCAATTTCCTCTGATTGAGCTTGTCGTTGCGTTGGAAAAATATCAAACTTCCTTCCGATCGGATTGTCTGTTGCATAATAAATTTTTTTGAATTTCTCCTGGCCAAGCCCTCTGCCATCGTGGAAAAATTTCCAAGTTTTCTTTGCTAGATCCTTTCCACTATTGCGGAAAAAGTTTTACCTCTCTTCCGACGTATTGGTAAAATTCTCAAGTTTCGCCCGATCGGTAACCTTCCACCATAGCAGAAACTTTCTCAAGTTTCGTCCGATCGGCAAAATGGCCATCCTGCTGCCATTGCGGAAAGATTCTCACCTTTCTTCCAATCTTTCTTAGCCAATACATTGGCAAAATTTTCCAAATTCTGTCAATTTCAACACTTAGGAAAAATTTCAAAATTTTTCCTTTCTCCTTTTCATCGATGAAATTTTCAACTTCTACCCGACATGCATTGGGTCAATTCTTCTTCTCCTGCTGATATGCATCAGCTCCATCTTCCTTTTGCTACCGACACACATCAAATTTCTTTTCATCTCTTCTTGCCGACATTATCGGCTCGGCCCCGTCGGCTCCCCTTTCGACTTTCACCTGCTGCGTCGAAATAATTTTTGACTTTCACCCGCCGCTCACCGACTCGACTCAGCCGACACTCATAGGCTCAAAACCAAAATTTCACCCGCCATTGCAGATCAAAAAATAAGACCCGTCCGCTAGCAAACTTGCCAAAACTACCTCTGATTCCATACTTGAAAATTTTTTGCAATTTGTTTTCGTTAGCTTGACTTAGCCGATATGCATTGGCTCACATCTTGCCGAGCCTTCCATCGTTGTGACCACGATCCATGTCGGCTCTCCTTTAGTCAATATAGCCACCACCATGGCTCATCTCTTGGGAACCTAGCCACCGCTACGACTCTCCTTCAGGAAACCCATACACCTCTGTGGATCATCTTTGGCTTTCTTAGTCGCCACACAAAAAGAAGAATGCTCAAAACTTAGAAAAATTCAGCATTTTTCTTCCTGCCTCTTCTTCCTGCTGAACATAGAGGATAATCCTTCCTCTCAACTACTCAACTTGGCCCATTAAGGCCCAATGTTGCAACTAGTGCTATGATATCACACTGTCACATCCCCATCCCTCAAACCGACGATGGAGAGGACGTGACTGACACACTGCTGCTGTCAAATGGGAAAACTAGCCCCACGAACATAAAAATAAAATGCATTAATACAAAAACACACACAGATGCATAATGCAATCTATAGCAGAAGCAAACAAATTCATTCTGTTAGCACCATAATTGAGCCCAAAGGTTGAGGAAGGCCCACTCCCGGGTAACAGCAGAACCACTTTCGAAGAGAGAACTAGCCTTCTGCTCTTTTGAGACGGATCTCTCACCAAATATTAAAAATGCCAGATATGTACAAGTGTAACTATAAATTGTTTGTAAAATTGGTTGAAACAAGACATAGAACCATTGGGCGATGGAGTCAAGATGTGTAATAGAAATAAACAGAACTTATGCAGATGATTTCAACACAGAGGCAAGATAGCCATTCAATCATAGTCAAATTATAATTGTCTGGTGGAAAAGAAGAACATGAACATACCATCAAAACAGAGCATTAGAAAATGAATTTTGTATTAAATTTAGAAGAAAGCTTTGGTCAATATCTGAAACAACAGATGGAGCATAGCATGTATGAATTCCAAACTATTACACACTTATTTCAGACATGAAAGAAAACATAATGGAAGAGATAAACTAGAAAAACATTCACAGGAGAAAGGAAACAACAGACTGTAATATAAACAACACATGAATCCCTGTGTAAAACAAGGACCTCGGCTCTGCAACTTTATTCAAGTACTCTTGAAAGCATACACAACAAAATTACATCGGTCTCAACCCTTTCTCCTTCTTCAAGAGGTATATTTATAGCATTTTGGACTTCCTAAACCGACATTCGGGAATCAAAATTTGTTACAACTGAAGAACATCTTCTAACAAACTCTTAGGTGCCACATTGGCTGCAATTTGCATAAAACGACTAAACAATGAAATGTGGATTGCAGGAGGAAATATGCACGAGAGTCTTCTATGCTTCCATCTGGCGGGTGGCAACTGTGCAAAGTTCCGGGAGAGGTGACCATTGGAACGGGCATGCAACACAGAGAACAATTCCCATGTATTATCATTGCCACTCCTATGGATGCATTTTGAATTTGGTTGACCCATATTGCTGAATGACTCTCCATAGGCCAGGACCAGGCAGAGTCGCAATTGCCATGTCGAATGCTTGTGCTTTGAGCTCCATCGTTTTTGGGTATGAAGTCTCAGGGACCTCGACGCATGTGGGTTTAAAATCAAACAACAATTCAAAATCACTGGTCAATTTATCAAAAATGATCTTCCTTGACAATGGTTGTTGCATATCCCCAAACTTGTTGTTGTCTAATCGGCAGTGCACCAAGCACTCTCGATACTCCTTCTGGGACATTAAAGGACCCTTTTCTTCCCAGAAGAAAGGGATTCCTTTGCTTACTAGTGGTTTGAATAGCTTGATGAATTCCATGACTTTCTGCTCAATAACTTCTATTTTGGCCCATACAGTCTCCAACATCCTGTGCTTAGCAACTACCTTTCTGGCCCCAGAGACAACAACAACCCTGTTTTGGATACCGTATCGGTTGGCGGAATCATCTGACAAAGAGATTAGGAAATTAAGGGCATTTTCCACTGTTGCCATGGGCCTTTTCTATATTTCTCCTAATACTGTCAGGACTTTTTTCTTGGCTTCTATCATAGCACTTTCCTCGTCTTCAATGAAATATAAATAAGGTCAAAAAATTGTCAACTTCTATAATGATCTAATCCCAGATCAAATGTCTAGCACCTTGCAAGGCAAGTTTATAGACCACCTGTTGGCTTAACTTGGCATTTTGTTGAATTAGTCCTTGGCATTTCTCTTCTATCTTTTCTCTTCCTTGTCTCTCTTTGAATTTTTCTTTTTCTAGTTCCTCGATCTGCTATTTTAGTTTAATAAGCTCTGTATCTTTCAGGCATATCTGGAACATTGCTCTAGAGAGAGAACTGGTATCTATCTCTCCATCTACACCTATGGATTGAATTGCACTCTCCACACTTCTTCCTTGAAGCTCCTTTTCCTTCATTGCTAATCTAGCTTTTAATTCTGCATCGCTTTTCTTCAAAATCTGGATGTCTGTTTCCCACTACCTTTATTTTTTCTTCGAGATTTAGTAGCTTAGATTTGTAGTTGGTAAGCTCAGCATTCAATGTATCTTTTTCTCTTTCAAAATCAGCCAATTCTTCTGCTTGGGAGAGCTGGGTAGCAGGGATTTTGAACTTCTTTTTTAGGGTCTGGATCTCCTTCTCCTTATCATTGAGCAATTTCTGAGCCAAAACCCCTTTATGTGCCGGTCCTTCTATTTGCATTGCTTCACTCTATAAATTGTTGATTTGGGCTTTGAATGCTTTGTTTTCCACTCTTAACTTCCTTAAAATGTTTAAAGTTTTTGCTTTACTTTCCTCCAACTTGGACATCTGTATGGTAGCCTTAAGCAGTCTGGAATTCAATATATCCATAGTCTCTTTGTTGAGGTGTATTATGTAAGTAGTGGGTACCTTTGAGAGGTTCACACTGACCTCTGACACCTTGTTCCCCATTTCCAAGGCTAAGCTAAGGGTGTCAGTGGCATGATCTCTTACAGTTTTCAGTGCCACATTGGGGTAAGGAAACCGGGCTGCCTCGCTATATAGTTCTGCTATCTCCTTGAAAGTTTTATCAGCCCTCTCTCGGTAAGATCCTAGCTAGTCCTCTTTGGATGCATGCTTGTTTGGAGTCTGCCCATGAAATACATACTCTTGTATTTGCAATTCGATTGTCTTGGGCTCTTCTTGTTGCTGGTCTTTCGCTAAATTTTTCTTCTTCACCTGTCCCTTTGCATGGCCCCTTTTAACCTACACTAATTTCTTCCCTTGTTCTATTTTCTGCCTTTTGGGCATGCTGGTTGTGTCCACTTCTTCAGTGTCCATGGGCTCTGGACCCCCTCTTTTTATTGAATTCGTTGAATAGATGACTAGTGATGAGACTCCTCTAGCTATTGCAACTACTTTAGACAATTATTTTTGGGGAGAAGCCATCCTCGGCAGCTATGAGACAGTGCTTTGCTCTATGATGGTATCCATTGGGGCAAGATTAGGGAAATCATCCCAGTTTGTTGCTTCTCTGAGTCCAGGTATTTTGATGTGTTCAAAAGGCTTGCATTTGTGAGCTTTCCTTCTTTTGGAAATTATCTGGTGAGGGTTGTAATTTACCGCTTGTCCCAGAGAAAACTCCATGCCTCTGAGCAAGTTGGTAACTAGGGGCAAAGCATCTCTACTCCTAACTGTGTATGGTCTCACTTCCCATGGGAAAATCAAATTCGAGCTTTTCTTAAAGTTCAAGATGTGCTCTTCTTCAACAATGAGTCTTTGCCAGACCAATTCCAGGGAGAAAACCATGGCAGTTACAAAAGCTGGAAAAATTTAGGCTGGATGCACGAAGCTGTACAACCTTATGGTCGTTCCAAGTTCTGTGAGGAACTAGTACCCTATCTTCTTGCTATTTGATAGCTGCAACATTTGCCTAATATCAGGCAACACCCTAGGTAACGTTTCTTGAAAGAAGAGGTCATATATTTTAGCCATCAATTGGTTCATGAATTTACAGTAGTCCATGGCCATATCAGCAGTGATTTCCAGTTCTGGTACTGGAATCTGAACACTCTAGTGCCGTGGAAATTCACTAATTGAGAACGGATGTTCTCAGCTAGGAACTCATCAATCTTAAGGCAGCAAGACTGACAAGATTGTCCAAGCAATTAAGATTCAGCCAGACAAGTACTCAAGACGAACAAAATACTCAACAATGACTCTGTGACATAAGCGTTAGTATCTAGACCTATAAACTGACTAGCCAAGGATATACACAACTGAGTTTCTTCATTGAATTGGTTGAGGTCAATAGGGTAAGACAGGTCGATGTGTTCACCATTGGGTTTATAATAGGCCTTTAGGAAGGTTTCTTTACTTTCATCTGTAGACTCTCTAAAAAAACGTATAATATTTTCTTCCTGGTAGTCTTGGGATATATGGACAAATTCGTTTGGGATATGCAGGGTTTTGTGGATGACAGAAGCCTGGACTAAACAAAGGATTTTAGACTTTGATTTATTCATAATGACACCTTAGGCGACAGATAAATTGTTTGCACACCATTTGACAAACTCAGGGAAATGGGGGGTTTGGCCAACAGAGAAGAAATGGAAGAAGGATTTAAAAACACTGTAGGTATCTCCACCTTGGTTCTTAAGGATTTCCAATTTGCCTCTGGCGGTTTCAATGGATTCTCCCACCAGGATGGTATCGAAAATCTCAACATTCTCATCTACCAGACTTTCTTCTACCCTTCGACATGTGGCCTCAGGTTATACATCATCTCTCACCCCTACCACTTCTACCGCTCCTATTATATCCATTTTAAATAGCACTGAGAGGGTATCGCGGTCCTACCTTGTTCTGTAGCACAGTTTCTTGGTTGGTCCATGCTAGCACTCTGTATGTGGTTGGATATTCGACGGTTTCAAGGTTTTGGAAAAGACAAACTTTTGCAAATTCATGTGGACCCATTTATAGATTTTCACACAACATAACCTTCACTCCCTTCCCAGGCGGCTCGCACCGTAGATATTACTCTTTGTGATCTGAACCGTAGGTATGTGAGGTTTTTTATGCTACATATTTCCTTAACTCGTGCGTGTGTAGCTCAACCGTCGATCAAGATCGACTTTCTTCACAACCGTTGATCTGAGCGGACCCTACCATTCTTTGCGAAGTGAGGTTCTGGTCCCCTCCTTGCTAATTAATATTGCGAAATGAACTGCGACCGCTGATCTCCCTCTGCTCTCATAGTGACCGTCGATCTAAGCAACCCGTACCACTTTTCACAATCTGAAATTGTTGCTGAGTCCTTGCTAATCTGGGATGCGAAATCAATTTCAATCGTGGATATTCTTGGATCCCATTTTCGACCGTTAGATGCCTCCATCCTTTAAACCATTTCACAATCTGGAAAAGTGGCTTTGGCCGGGAATGTTCGCCGTGTGAAATGTTTTGATGCCGTTGATCTGCCATCTGATCAATATCAGCCTTAGATCATGATTCTCATTTAATGCCTTTAGTGCATACGACGTTCTCTTCTTTACCTTGCATCTTCGATCCACAGACTATCTTGTTGCTTTCAACATTCACCACCAATGCTTATTCCAGTGGCTGAATACTATCTTGTATATGCCATCAGCCCCTTCAGCGAACACTAAGCTACCTTCCCAACACCTCTCGACAAGTCTAAAATTCCCATGTATCTCTTATGAACAAAAAAAACTTAACAGAGTGTTAACAATTGGCTCCATGAGGGATGCTATCCTCACAGTGAGGTAGCAAAGAACCCGTAGACTAGTCATCTACTGCATTGACAACATCCTTTTATTTTACTTCCTGAAAGAAAACATAATTTGAAAGAATGGTTACCTCTTCTGATCTTAGGGCCTTCTCCATCGGCTTCAAATCTTCAGACTCACCATCCGTATTGGTTAAAACATAAAACGTATTTACAGTATGATACACGGACCTTAGTCCCTTTATTCCAGGTAACGTTTCAAAAACCTCCCATTCACCGTGCCTCCTTCATACTGTGACCCATCTGGATATTGTAAAATGAAGGCGTTGTCTCCTCTGTGTGCCGTAATAAGGTATGTACCTACCCATAAGTGGTCAAATTTTCCATGTTTTCCTTTTTCTTCGTGCGGGTCATCCCATTTTAACACCAAGTCATCGACCTGGAAAACGTCTTCGTTTATTCTCCTCTTGAAGGTATTCTTCATCTTCTCCTGGTGTATCTGGAATTTATCATAAGCCTTGTTCCTTACTTCATTCAGCTCAATAATCTGGTTGATCCTTCTTTGAATGGGATTAGGCTCATCCAACGGGTCCCATAATAACTTCATGACTAGAATGCCTAGAGAGGCAGGAAAAATTACCTCGGCTAAATTTACCAACTAAAACAGTGACATACCGATGGCCCTCTTGGTGCTGATTCTGTTGGCCCACAAGGAATATTTCAATTTCATGTACCAAGATTTCTTGTACCCTCCAACAGCTTCCTAATAATCCTCACAAGACTTTTGTTAGAGGATTCTGCCAGTCCGTTTCCTTGTGGGTAATAATCTTTAGAGTGATTTAAGATTATATGGTATTTATGGTAAAAATTGATCATTTCCTTGGACTTAAACACAGATGCATTGTCTGTTACAATCCACTTCGGGCAGCCGAACCTCGCCAATATATTATTTTCTAAGAAATCCATTATTACTTCTTTTATATCCCTCCTGGTGGGTATGGCCTCGATCCACTCTGAAAAGTAATCAGTGGCAGTCAGAATCCACTTATGCTGCCCTGAGGAGTTTGGATTTATCTCTCCGATGAAATCTAACCCCCATTGCTGGAAAGGAGCTTCGATAGATATAGGGTTGAGGGGGAGTGACACCACTTTCCTTTTCCCTTCAAAAATCTGACACTGGTGGCATTTATTCGTTTCCTTATAGACATTTGAGAACAATGAAGGCCAATAAAATCCTGCTCTCAAAATTTTGTATGCGGTTACTTTCCAGTAATGATGTCCTCCACAATATCCCTCATGAAATTCCTTCGCTATATGTTGAGCTTCGTTTTCCAGAAGACAATTCAGCAGTATCCCCTCAGGGTCTTTCCAATAGAGATATTGTTCTATGATGCAAAATTTTGCAGCTTTCAGTTTCATGGATCTAGCTCTAGTTTTTCTTATCCCAGTGGGAGTGTAAATTATGCAATACAAAAATAATGTCAGCATACCAAGGAAATGCAGAGAAATCAGGCTTCACTTGCACCTTTGCCTCTACCCGATCAGATTGAAAAGCGAGAAAATTCAGCTGCAGAGAGTCACAATGGAAATCTGTCATCATCTTAGCTAACCCTTTTCCTTTCGTCAATTTTGTGGGATTGATTTCTATGTCGTATTCTAGAAGCATTGCAACCCATTTAGCTCTCCTTCCATCCGGATCCAGCTGTGTAAGCATGCTTTTCACTACGCTGCTGGGTACATAGGCGATTATGTGGGAATGGAGGAGGTAGATTCTAAAATCTTTCAAGGCTTTAACCAAAGTATAGGCTTGTTTTTCCATTATGCTATATCTTAATTGTCCATCCCTCAACATTTTACTGAATAACGCTATAGGATGTTCTTCACCTCGAACATTTTTCTGCAACAACACTGCCGCTATAGTATGTTCTGAAGCATACGAGAACACTAAGTAATCTTTCTCAGAATCTGGACTGATTAGTACAGGAGCCTCTGAAATGGTCTGTTTTATATTTTTGAAAGCTTTATTGGCTCCCACCGTCCATTTGATTTCATGATCTTTCCTTAGCATGTAAGTAATGTCCATCAGGATTTCAGCGAAGCTAGGGATGAATCTCCTCAAGAAGTTGACTTGACCGATGAAAGACTATATTTCTTTCTTGCTCCTTGGTTCCTCTACACTCAAGGTGCCTTTTACCCTGTCTGGATCGATCCTGATCCCTTCCTTTGAAATGATGTGCCCCAACAACTTTCCTTCTTCTAGAGCGAAGTTCAACTTTCTAGGGTTTAATGAGATGCCATACTTCTTTCATTTAATTAAAACTCTTTCCAAATGCCTGATATGATCTTTATCCCACATGGAGTATACAGTAATGTCGTCCATGTATATCACCACAAAATTTTCTTTTTCATCTGCAAAAGAAATATCCATGCCATGTTGGAAAGTTGCTCCAACATTCATTAAACCAAATGAAATCTTTGCGTACATGAATGTACCCCAAGGTGTGGTGAAAATGGTTTTTTCTTGGTCTTCAGGTAACACCTTCACCTGATTGTAACCAGAAAAACCATCCATAGTGGATATCCTTTCTGAGCCTACCACCCTCTGCAGGATCTGGTCCATCTTCAACAACGGGTAGTTGTCTTTCAAAGAAACTTTATTTAAGTTTCTGAAATCTACACATAACCTTATCTCCCCATTATTTTTGCAAATAGGAACCAAATTGGCTACCCATTTTGAAAACCTTAGAGTCACAATTATCTTTGCATCAAACAACCTTTTCACTTCCTTTTCAATAATGGGTACTAGCTTCGGATTTATCCTCATGAGTTTCTATCTGAATGGATTTTCTCCGGGTTTAATCAGGATAGTATACTATATGATGGAAGTATCATACTCTTTGGGATCTTCATAACTCCACGCAAACACATCTGTGTATTTCTTCATCAGATTCACATACCCTCTTTTTCTTTAGCGGGTAATTTCTGGGACAATTTTATAATTTTCAAGGGTCACTTTTAGTGCCGATATTTATATCTTCGACAGCATCTGTGGCAGGCTTGACCTTTGGATCTCTGGCTACATCATTCTGATAAAAAAGAGACTCTAAAGGGATCAAACCTTTGGGAATATGATTTCTTTTCAACTGGACTATATCCCTTCCTCCCAAAGAGTCTTTCAATTTTCCCGTCCCAACGGCTTCTTCCCCTTCCTCTTCAACATCTAGGAAATTTTTGGGGTCAGCGCCATCTTCATCTATGTGGGTATTTACAAACTCACTGGACAACTCCATAAATATTTTGATCTGCATATCATCTTCGAAGACTTGCCAATATCTAGTGTTGTCTGGTATGGAAGGTCTATTTACAATATCTACTTTATATTTCCTTTTGCCTGCCGTAGGGGCTTCAAATTTTTTGGCTACAGTCGCCAGAGAGTTTGCCATTGTATTCTCATATCTGGGGATCACTTGGACTGTATGTTTAGTGAAGAAATTTTTGAACATATCCAATACCTTATTCCGGTAAGCTCTCATTCTTGGATTTCTAGTTTGATAGCTGTCATTCACCTGATTTACTACAAGATCCGAATCTCCACAAATTTGGACCCTTTTCGCTCCTAAATCCTTTAGTGCACATAGGCCCAACAACAAGGCCTCATACTCTGCTACATTGTTAGAGCATTCAAAAACCAACTTATAAGAGTAAGCTTTGGTATCCCTAATGGGGGAGATTATATACACACCTGCGCTAGCACCCGCTTTAGCCACAAAGCCGTCGAAATACATCTTCCATAGTCCTTCATCCTTCTACTTTCTTTCCAAAGCTTCCAGTTCACTGGTGTCTTCTTTATCCTTTTTACCCTTCTGCGACACAACAATTTTTGAGTTGCAAGGAGATATATCATTGAAGAAAATAGATGACCCCAAGTCTGTGTCGACGGCATAAACATGATGGATGTCAGGCTGAGCTTGACTGCTCATGACGTAAGGCAATCTTTTCTCAATGTATAATCTTTTGTTTTCATTCTAAAGAGGAATTGTTGCATAGGTCATGTCCATTTGCAAGCTACCCTTCAGCTTCAAAGTCCAAGACCTTGAAAGCAAAATACCAAACTTGGGAGGAATATCAGCCACAACGACATCCATGACCACAATTTTAGATGACAACTTATTTAAAGATACCACCATGTCTTTGATCAATCCTAGACATTTTACCCTCTTAGAATCAAAGGAATACAGGTCTTTATAAGGCCTTGTAATCTCCAATCCCAGGATTTCCACCACTCCCTTTGGAATCAGATTGAGTGAGGCTCTTGAATCCAACATGGCATTGTGTAACACCATATCATGTACATTCAAGCTCATGTAAAAGGGGGGCACTTTCTTGTCTTCGCTGTCCATGTTGTCAATCTTAGATCCCAGAATAATAGTAGGGTTGTATTAAGTCAGTTCTATGATATTCGGGTGAGCTTCTCCTTGATTTTCAATCATCTTCGTTATAGTGTCCTTGTATTCCCGATTCCTCAATAATTCATTGAAAGGAATCAAAACCTTCAGCTTAGCTAGCTCGTTTTGGAGGTTAAACATGGGAGGGGTTTTTCCTAGTTCGATAGGTGTCGTTGGCTCCAACTCCCTCACATTAACTTTCTCATTTTTCTCTTCTCTAGGTGCTACTGGCTCCTTTTTTTTTTCATTTCCTTTCCCTAGGCCAGTCTAACTACTAGAAGGCTGGTTTGGGTTTAACCCACCTTTATTTATAGCAATGTCCCTACTTCTTAACTTGATATTCGTGACATCATCTATAGCATGCATATACCCTTTATGATATTGCTCCAATTCCTCTGTTAGGGTCTTATCATCCACATGAGCGAACATATCATGTTCCTCCTCAGTCAAGTAGATCTCAGAGTCTAAATCATCGAAATGATGGATATGTTCTTCGACAGAATTTGCCTCATCTTCGGCAGCCACATAGTTTTTAGGGAAAAGAGTCCTAATTGGCTGCTCTTCTTGGTTTCTTGGATTCCTCACATCCCTTGGTCTATTTGGTTGGCCGGGGAGGGACTGGCCTCCTAAAATTAGGATTCCTTTTGTGAGGTTCATTCTTCTCCCGGTTTGTTGGCTTGGCCTCCACCGTTAGCATGTCCATCAATTTTTCCATAGTCTTGAGCATTATCTTGAATTTTATATCACTGGACGAAGAGGTAGAAGTAGTGGGGTGTGCCTCTTCTCTACCTTTCCTTTTTTCAACCTCCACCCTCGGTTTAATTTTCCCACATGCCATCTGTTATGGATCTGAAGTCAATGGGATGAAATCCGCTGGAAGGAGGGCATTAAGGCATCCCCCATCATCCAACACGAGGTACTCAGCAAGGCTGTATAATATGGAAGAACTCGATCATAAGGTGCACGAACCAGTAACTGTACCGGGAATGGCCGACATGCAAAGTCAAGATAACTGAGGAATGGCCGACTCAGGTTTCAACTTCCTTCGAACAAGAGCATAACGGCGTATGGTGACTGAATGAAGGCAGCATAGACTCGATATACAAACTGGGACATCTCTATGACGCAGGAGGCATCAATAGAGGCTCCATAGGGATTGGAAGCTTAACCAGTCGGTGGAAATAAAACTCAGATAACGAGTACAGCTCCTAAAGTCAAACTATAACCCAACCAATGGATGTGAAATACAGTGCTCTGTTCGAAGGCGACATGACTCGAAAGCTGCCAAAGATAATATCTTTTCTTGTTCGGATTTTTGGTTTTTTGATTTTTTTGGTCTTTTTCAGTTATTTGAAAAGCTTGAAAAAAGAATAAACTAGCTTTATAGTTACAAAATAGGAGGAGACGAGTGTCATAAAGGCAAACAAACTAGTTCCAAGCAGTGGAACATACCTATGCTCAATGCAAGGATACATGTGTAGGATATCGACACTCGGGGGAAAATCCCCTCCCGGTAAAAGGGAATCAAGCTGTGAAAGATATAAATAAAGGCTCTGCATGGCTAGACATGAGACAAGCTCGGGCTATATGGATGAAACGCAATGTCAGGGGAGCCGGCATAAAGCTCAATAAGACAGGAAAAGCACATGATAATGCATTCACAACTTGATATAAGGGGAGTCCCGGGGGGATATAGGCCAGCATAAGATCAAGAGAAGTATGAGGCTCTTGCTAAATGTCATGGAAATACTATACAACGGACTCCCACACCCTAAAGGGGGAAACATCGGCATGGGCACCAAATGCAAATAAGACACTAACTAGGGTACCCATGTAAGGTGAGTCTCTACCACTCACATCATGCCACTTCTATAGCAGCAAGAAGGTTCCGTGACATAATAGAGTGGGTTTGTACCTAAGGATATAGTGACATGGTCATAAGGTCATGCAAAATGCAAACGGTGGTGAACCTAACCTATATGCCAGTATAGATATTATACCTGAGATCGGTACGAACGGGTCAATCCAAAGGCTGAAATATCGCTGAAAACGATCTTCTACATCACAAATTAGGTCAGAAACGGTCCAAAAAGGTTAGAAACGGTCAAAACTATAGGAAAGGGGGTAAAAATTTTCAA
>LPNX010662518.1:148241-323752 GCA_001517045.1 Pseudotsuga menziesii
ATTCGAAAATTTTACCCATTGGAGCTCTGATATTCAACTACAAATTCCAGGAGATTCAGCTGGCGGAATTCACAACCGATTCTTCCAGGTACTTACTCATGTTCTCATCTTGCATTTCAATACAAATTTCATAATTTTTCATGGTCAAATGAATTTTTAATGGCCAAACTTACATGAGCGCCATGGCCCACATGGATATCGAGGTTTTTTCCGTGTATAGGGCTATCTATACACGGAAAAGGGGCCTGAAACCGCGTACATACATGACTGTTTTGAAAACAGCCGCGTATGACGCCGCGCACTAAGATTTTTATGAATCTAATGGACATTTTGGTCAACTTCTCATGCAGGATGGTGCTAGAGTGGCGAGAACGCGAGCATGGTGATGTAGAGGACGCAGTAAGGGCTGACAGAATGGCTCAAGAGGCTCTAAGAAGATGCAAACTCTATAAGTTTTGGTGCCTAGGAGGCTTGAGGGCCAAACCAGGACTACTACAGATGCTTGTAGACTATTGGGATCCGGACTCAGAGTCCTTCCGGCTAGATGGCATGTCCCTCACCATTGAGGTGGAGGATATCTATTTTATCACAGGTCTATCACGGCGGGGTGAGATGGTGAACCTTCATGCCCGCGGAGGGCCAGGTCATGGGCTGACTATAGATGAGTACATCGCAGTATACTGCTATCCAGAGACAGAGAAGGTGGGGAGCCAAGTCCCCACCAACGCTATACAGGTACTGGGCCTAAAGGCCATCTTACTGACACTGGGCAGGATAGCAGGCTTAGCATCACTCCATCAGGCCTCTCGGCCATTGATGTTCTATGCGGTGGAGTGTATGACACCGACCATCTATGACTGGAGCACATCACCGTTGAGCAACATGAAACATCAGCTCAATGAGTGCAAGGCAGGTAGGATACGGAACTTCGGGTTCAGTAGTATCTTGAGCACTTTCTTCTTCGAGCAGGTTCCAGGATTGAGCCCTAGAGTGGATGTTCCTCTCCACGGGGTTCGAGATCCGGCCCAATGATGTTGGGCAGATGCGATGCGCAGACTGGGGGTGGTAGGGTGGCCAACCCTTATCCAACATACTTTTTTCCATGGTGGTGACGACATATTATCGCCATAGAGGACTACCCTTATGTAGGGATAGACTTCCGGGGAGACCCAGACATGCCATAGGTAACGAATCTCGACCCTTACTCTTTTTTAAAAATTTTGAAGTATTAAATTTTTTTGTGTTTTCTTGATTAATGGAATAAAAAAGACATGTTTTTGGGTGACAATACATAGTGACATCTTCCATTGATGTGCAGATGTGGGACCACGGCGACCAGAGGGCTTCCCACGTCATAGACGGAGGGGAAGAGGAGACGATATCATAGGTGTGGATGCAGAGCAGATGCTCCAAAGCATCCATACCAACTTTGTGTGACTGACTCACAGGATTCCCATGGCGCAAGTCGAGGACTTGCCTGAGGCTATGCAGAGACAGGTGGTTGGTGTACCACGCGCATGGGTGCGTTTATTTCGGCGGCTAGCTAGAGCCGTGGTGACATATCATGATCACAACCCTCATCCACCTCCACAGGAGTAGACACCTGGGAGTGTATCTATTTTGTACTACCGTGTATATGATGGTGGCTTTCAAAGCCCCAATTTTGTATTATGACACTATGTATTACCACATTTTGATGTATATATAAAAAAGTTTTATGGTGATCGGTTTATTTATTTACATGTGTAAACATCGTGCTTATGATTAATTTATGATGAATGAAAAAAACGCCAATCTAACACATAGTTAGCATATGAGTCAGCAATTTGATTAAAATTTCTTGGAATGTGTATATATGTTATGCTCTCAAATTGCCGTTCTAGCAATCTCACCCGTAAGAATCTCCTCAATAACGTCGGATCTCTAACATGGTACAAACCATTTAGTTGTGACACTACTAACTCTGAATCAAGACGTACCACAAGAGAGAGAACACCATGTGAAATGGCATCCCGTAGAAGCTCGATAACGGCACTATATTCAGCAACATTGTTGGAAGATGGCCGTAGACATACACTTCCTGACGATAGTACATGACCCATAGGAGTAAAAATCACCCAAGCAGCTGAGGCTGAGTGTTGAGTGTGACGGCTTGCACCATCCGCGAATTCTACGAAGGTGGAAGATTCCATTGACATCTGCCACAAGAAATGGAAACTAATCACAAACCCAATCACTATAAACAAGACCTAACTATGCAAAAAAGCTGTACAATAATATACAACAAACAACCTTGGCTAAAGATTATGCATAGTATTTTTTAAGATAGAGCCCATTTCTAGGCTCCGCCAAGGCTGTCCCTTCGTAATCCACTAACTCGTAGGCACCCTTCTCTAATACTCGCTTGACCACGTAAGGACCACGCCACATAGGATTGAACTTCCCTGCCCCCAAGGGTTCTTTCGATTGATCCCCCAAAAGGACCAAGTCTCCCTCACTAAACACTCTTGGACAGACAGACTTATCATATTGGGCCTTCATGCAACGCTTATTAACCTCTAGAGTCACCAAGGCATCTCTACGCTGCTCATCGAGTTGCTCAAGGTGAACCAAACGCTCCTCCAAAGGTGAAGTGTCTGGCAAGTTCTACGGCTAACTTCAACGAAGGAATCTCGCATTCAACCGGCAATATTGACTCCACTCCATGAACAAGATGATATGGAGAAAAACCAGTGGTAGTCTTTACCGCGGTTCGGTATGCCCAAAAAGTAGGATACAACATAATATGCCAATTCGTCTTGCTTTGTGCGATGGTTCATTGGAGAATGGAATTAAGTGATTTATTCACAGCTTCAACCTGTCCATTCGCTTGAGGATAGTAAGAAGAGGAGTTCTCTTGCTTATATCCTAACTTGGAGGCCAACTCTTCCATCATACGATTTTGAAAGTGCGAGCCATGGTCAGTGACAAGCTCTCTCGAAATCCCGAACCTAGAAATAATTTGGTTGAATACAAAATGAGCGGCTGCCTCACCGTCGGATTTTACTGTAGGCATTGCCTCAGCCCATTTCGTGAAGTAATCGATAGCCACAATGATATGATGGTGCCCCCCAGCCGAAGCTGGGTTGAAATCCATAAAATCTAGCCCCCACTTGGTGAAGGGACCAGCGGTGATAATAGGGTGCAACGGGGCAGGCTTCGAGCGCATATTACATGCAAACACCTGGCAAGGGTGGCACCTCTTGACTACTTCAATACAATCCTTGAAGATCGACGGCCAGAAATATCCTGCTCTCAAAATATTTTGGGCTGTAGCAAGCCCAGATAAATGACCACCACACGCCCCTCCGTGGCAATCATTAAGCACTACCTCAGCCTCATCGTGAGTTAAACAACGTCGTAAAAGGGAATCTACTCCACGGCGGTACAAAGTATTGTCCACTATGAGGTAGTTCTTGGAAACATGACGTAATCGACGTCGCTCATCTCGTGAGAGGTGAGTAGGGGTCCTCTGCATTTTCAAATATACTATGATATCACCGTACCATGGGTCAGCCATTGAGATCAAGAAAATGTGTTCATCAACGAATGTATCTTGACATGCTGACTCCTCAGCCTTGCTCAAAAAATATGATATGAGCTCTGCAAATATTAACGATTTCTTCGATTTTGTCGAAACAAACTCGAGATCAAACTCTTGGAGAATGACAATCCATTTATTATATTTTCCCCCAATCATCCTACGTGTGAGGACGAACTGAAATGGATTGACATGGGCAACCACCAAAGTCTGGCGAAGGAGAATATAATGTCTCAAACGCTGCACCGCATGCACAGTGACCAAGGCAAGCTTCTCTACATGAGAATACCGAATCTCTGCGTCAATAAGGTTTCGGCTCAGATAGTATATGACCTGCTCTTGGAGCTCCTCATCCTCTTGAACCAAAACCATCCCAATCGTCTCTAAAGACGCGGCCACATATAATAGGAAATCACGGCTATAATCCGGAGGACTAATCACCGGGGCCGATGCTAGAGCTCTCTTAAGGGCATCGAAGGACTCCTGGGCTCGCTCATCCCATTCAAAGGGAGTATCCTTCTTCAGGAGACGCATGAAACCTCTAGTCAAATTGGCGAAATTGACAACAAATCTTCGTAGGAAGTTTGCCATGCCTTGAAAACACTGAAGATGACGAATATTTCACGGGGGAGACAACTGAAGAATTGCCTCCACTTTCAAGGGGTCGACTCTTATACCCTCTTTCGAAACAATAAATCCTAATAAATGACCTGATTTCACACAAAAGATGAACTTATGAGGGTTTAATCTAAAAACATAGTGCCGACATCTTTCGAACACCAATTTCAAGTGATAAGAATGACGCATCCTTATACGAGAATGAGCAGTGAGGTCATCCAAAAATACTTCGATAATGGACTTGAGATCATGGAAAATCAAGGTCATCGCCCGCTGAAAAGTAGCTCTGGAGTTTTTAAGGCCGAAAGGCATTTTCCGATACGCAAATGTTCCCCAAGGAAAAATAAATGCGGTCTTATGTTGGTCCTCAGGTTTAATTTGAATCTGATTATATCCGGAAAAACCGTCCATAAAGGAGAACACCTCGCTACCCGCATACTCATCCAAAATCTGATCTATAAACGGTGTGGGGAAGTTATCCTTAGGACAGGCACGATTTAAATCATGGAAATCATTGCATATACGGATCGATCCTTGCTTCTTATCTACTGGAACGGGATTTGAAACCCACTCTGTCAATGGAACGGGATAGATGAAACCCGCTTTCAATAGTTTCTCTATCTCTGCCTTTATGGTAGGTGCTTTCCTAGGATTTACCGCGCGTAAATGCTGTCGAACAGGCTTCGCGTTGGGGTAAGTTTTAATTTCATGTTCGACAATCCGAGGGTCAATCCCTGGCATCTCATCATAAGACCAAGAAAAAACATCACGGAATTCCTTGAACAGCTCGGTATACTCACGAATCTCATCTTGGGAACAATCTGCCCCAATGTGCACATTCTCAACCGTACCAGGATTGCGAGAAATGTTGATAGGCATAGTTGATGATATGTTTGCCATGTTTCCATCAGCCATCTGACCAGGAGAGCTTAATGGAATCATGGGCCTACCAGCTTTCTGTCTAAGAATCTCCCTGTAATCCTCATGCTCCAACAAGTCGAGCTCTGGAAGGAAATATGATCTATGATGGAGTTCCTCCCATGGTGGCTCAACTCCCGACATAGCCTCGATGATCGCTTCATCTGAAGGAAAAACCGTATCAAGGAAATCGTGGGCATGAGAAGACTGTACTGCCCATGCAGGCAGCACATAGGGGTATTCTTCCTTTGTCCGTGAAGAAGAAGAACAAGGCTCTGCAGTAGATTGAAGATTAGCTTGGTAAGCAATCATGGCTGTAGGAAACGGCACACTCGTCTCAATGGCATCACTCGAAGAACTCGGTGAAGGAAGAATCCAAGGATCTCCCATATGACTTGTGTGAAAAGGCACCGATCTCGTAGACATGGAAGCACCATTGAAACTAGCTCCTATCATGAGGATGGGTGCAGGACAACTAAAGGTTCCCATGAGGGAAGGATACATACCTACACCGACACTCCCAGTTGTCGGCTGGGAATGTTCAACTTTCGGAACCGAAGCTTCCAAAGATGCACTAATAGGCGGATTCTTGAATGACATCTGATCAATCGTCACAATCTTCCCATTATGAGGAAAGCATACAACGCAAAATACGGAAGACGCAACGGCTTGCATACTATACATCTAATTCCTTCCCAGTAAGATATTGTAGTCAAGGGGCGCATCAACCACCTCAACCTCTATCGCAACGGTATTCCCCCCCAAATGGACTTTAAGAGAAGGAAGGATACCGTGCGGCCTAAACAATCTCCCATCAAAAGCAGTTAACATGGTCATAGACTTTGACAACTCAGGAGAACCAAGACCCTTCCAACAAGACAAAGACATCACAAAAGCAACATCGCCCTCGTCAATCACAGTACGCTTGACGATCATATTAAGACATTCTACATGCACCAAAAGGGACACATAGTAGGGCAAGCGAGGCTGATGTCCTACGGTTTCAAACTTGATCACTGAGGAAGAATCATCACCATTCACACCAAGAGCGGAAAGCAAAGCCTTCCTTTGCGACGGACAACTCTGAAGCACCTCCAATGTAGACATTGCACAAGGAGTATGACCCAAGTCCTCGAAAATTGAATAGTTCTGGGCGGCTCGGGCATTTGGATTATGCCCCCAATGCTTAAGTACCCCCTTAGGAATGCGAGGTGCAGCTTCAGGTTTGTCCGCAGGTTTCTCAATACGCAAAGGGGTTCCTGGTGGATCAGGTTCTTTACCTAGGTTGGGTTGTGACGAAGAATAATCTTTCGCTTGTGTCACAACTTTTGCGGCACGGACCATATTAATGCACCCACGACCACTAGTTTCAGGTGGATCTTCATCACTAGATTGATCATGGGACTTCGAGTTCATATTTTGGTTATGCGGTAAAGGGTTCGTTAACACAGCCGGGCCCTGTGCTATGAAGTTCGAAGCTTCATCCATCCTAGGGCACAAGTAAGTGAGGTGATCGTCCTTACAAATCTTGCAAGGAAACTTAACCTTACGCTTATTCTGCTTGTCCCCCCCAGCATTTTTATTGTTCTTGTCATTATTGTTGGCATTCTCATTTTTATTCCCACCCTTCTTATTATTGTTTTTACCCTTTTTTCTATTCCGTCCAGGTTGCTGGTTACCTTTCTGGTCGGACGATTGCACAGCCAGTACATTCACTGTTTGGGTGGGCTAAGATGAAGCCGTGGCTTGTCCCGAGGCAGATTGGTTGATTGACAATTGAGAAACTTGTTTCACAATCGAACCTGCAGGTTTCTTAATTGCACTACCCATAATGCCATCGGCATGTGGTCCAGGTTTGACCTTGGGATAGAAACTAGAATGAGGGGCATTAGGTATAATCTCATATAACAAACCAGACTGAGCATAGATCAAGTCTAGTTCTTGTGCCCTAAAGATGGCTTGTTCCTCATTTTGCACTCCGGATGTGGAGACATCCTTCGTGATATATGGTAATAACGATTTGAGGAACCACTCAAGGAGGAATTCCGGCGGTATAAAGGCTTTGATTAATCTCTTCCGTCTACGCCACTCCTGAATATGATCAGAAATATGGGTGGCTTTATCTTGCCGAAATGTCGACAAGAGTTCAGTACCGACATCATATCGTACTGGTAGCTGGAAGTGATTAAGGAAAGTCATCGCAAGGTCGTCGAACAAAGTAAAGGTACCCCTAGGTAACTCTATGTACCATTTTGCCGCAGGCCCTGTAAGGGTGCGTTGAAATAGTATCAAGCGGACTGAGTCCTGATGCAATGAATTGGAAGAGCACCATAGGTGGAATGTCGTAACGTGTTCACTCGGATCCTCTCCTGGTTTGCCCTCGAACTTAGGTATGTCCGAAGGAAGCTTGGTAGGGACAGCCGGCCAAGTCAGGTCATGAGCCACAGGATCGTTCGTAAGTCTCGATAAGTCAGGTAAATTGAGTGTTGCGAGGAAAGGGAGCTTAGCATGATGAGGTTTAGGGACCGCTCCCTAGTTCACATAGGATTGATTACCACCATGACCTTGGCCATAGTGACCTCCTCCTATATGACCTGTATAGGGTGGCATGGAAGTCGCATAATGAGGTGGACCTTGACTAGTAGGAGCTACAAAGCCATAGTTGGGAGAGTAAGCAGGTTGTGAATCCCCGCCTCCATAAGGTTGAGAGACCTGTCCATACTGCGCCCCATAGTAGGGTCCATAAGTCATCAGATGCGATGCTCCATGAGACACTCCATAGGTAGGAATATACATTCTGGAAGTAGGAATATACATACCGAAAGTAGGGATACATGTCGAAGAAGTAGTAACTTGACCTCTAGAAACATGAACATAACCTCCTGAAACAACGGGTGGTATGTAGACTTGAGACACAACTGGTCTAGTAATCGTAGTACGGATCTGACTCGTAGCTACATGACGACTCGAAGGACCACGAGAGTAAGGTGGAGGATTCGCATTTGAAGAAATCGGAAGCAAGGACGAAGGAATCTCTGTAAGAATATATGTGCTAGTGCCTATCGTCACTCGTCTAGAACCTGGTATCGCTATGGGATCACTAACTCTAGACCTAGAAGGTACATAAGATGTAGCTTCCACCACTGGGATGGAAGGTGCAATGTGACTAGTACTTCCAAACCTCTCCGCAAGGTAAGGCATGGGAATGCCCCCAGGTATAGTGTTAGGGTCAAAGTCAGATTCAACATGAAATGTCAAATCATGCATAGGAAAACCAATGGTAACATAACCACCATAGCTGGTGCTAGGAGGGTCAAAGTGAGTCTCAGCATCTTCCGGCATTCCATACTGGTATCGGGTCAATGGGGAATCTGGCCTAGTATAAGTAGGTCTATCATGTAAAGATCCTATCTGGGAAATAACGGGACCAATCTCAGCTAGGTCAGGTGAGGGATCATATGTAGGAGTAAGTTCCCCATCGTCAATATGAATAGGAGGAGGTGGGTCAGGAATAATCTCTGAATGATCCTCCATGGTGTGTGAATCAATGTGTGACACAGTCTGCCTGGACCGACTAGGCCCCTCTCCCAAAGGAGGAGGAGAAGTGGAAGGCGGAAGTCCTGCTAACTGACAAGAACGGCGCGAAACCGCACCTGACTCCACAATAACTCAACAAAAAAGCAAAGACTCTCTATTTACGTCAACCCTAGGCCAACTAGTGTACACAGAGCAATCACTATCAAATCTAAAGCCAAAAGCAAGCAAACAAGGGCTGGATAAGTGAGATCCCGAATGTGGCCGGTATGTCTCTCCTAGGAGAGGCTTGAGAGGCCCTTGTCACCACAAGCGGAGGTTCGAAACCAATTATTGTGGCCCTCAGCTTCAACGCGTATAGCGACTGTGCTGTCCGACCCGAACCTGGCTGGGACACATGCAGAATAACCTCTACATGTACCCCCTCGATATCCTAGGTAAGGTCACTAAGGTCACCTCGATATAATCAACGCTCAGGCGGACAGTCGCAGGTGGGATTGACCGTATGGGCAGGGTAGCAAAGCCCGAAACTCCCTAAAGAGCCCCCAGATACGAATACAATCCTGGCTATATCATCGGTGCTACACAGTTACCAACCAGGGGTTATCCCGATCAACAACCGCTCACACTACCTAGTGCTTGACTCCCTTTTGAGAGGAGCTTCCTGAGAACACTGGTTATATAAAAGATTTCACACACTCCCTGGACAGACACCTAGTTGTTGTTGTTTTGTGATCTTGGAGAATTAACTTTCAATGAACTATTCCAAGATCCTAAAACCTAAGCTTGTTGGTGCACCCTAGAAAGAAAAGAGTGTAATTCATTTTATTTAGCGTTGATTTATGTTTGGCTTTATTTACTCAAAAATAGGATATGGTCGTGCAACTAATGGTGTTATGACGCAACAATAAGTAAAATGCACACCTAACAATCAATGCAAATGCATTGTGTCCATGAAAACAGGGTATGTGTACTACGTGAATGCACAATTTCTTCTTCAAATGCTGAATGCAAATTTCCCTATATGAAATCCTAACTATTACTCCAACGTAAATCTAGATCTAATGCAAGTACAATGCAAAATGCATAATGCAATGCATGATGATAAGCAAATATTTAGGATTTTTTGAAAATAAAGAGATACAAAAAGCAAGAGAATGATTCTAACCACCCCAGACTCTGTAAGCACACATAAACAGCATTCCAGCAAAGAACTAAGGCAAAAGGACTCTAATGCACTAATCTCAAACAAAAAATCAAAGATTCCATGACAAGAATTTTCCTAAAAAAAAATTTAGGCTAAAAAAAATGTTTCTATTAAAAAACAAAGGCCTTAACAGACTTAGGTAGTGCCAAAGGAGACTCAGCAACTAACAACATTCACCCAGCAATCCACAATCTTCCACAAAAACATAAAAACTAGGGTATACGCGACTGTGCGCAGTGAACCCGCGTGTATACGTGGAAATTCCAGAGGAACCCGCGTGTATACCCGACTGTAAGTGACAAAACCGCGTATAGGAAGAAAAAGATGCAAAAATTCCAGGCAAACAGACAGGTTGAGACTAAATTCACACCAATCAGGCTCTACCAGGCATACATGCCCCTGTACCCGACACAAAAACAAGAGAGAGAGAGCACTTCAAATACATTGAATGCCAAAAGATCAACCCCCAAGGGACAATTACTAGGAACTCCCCAGCGAAGTCGCCAATTCTGTTACGGAGAGAAATTCCTATGGCTTGGGGTACCACAATAGACAGCTAGACTCCAGAAATCAATCTTTCCCAATATGCAATAGAAATAAAAACATATAACACTAAAGGATCGAACCTCGTACCTTATTCTAGACGGCTGAAGTAGATCCCCGTTGAGCTTTCCAATCTTCAACTTGAATTGTTATAGCACGTCCTCAACAACAAGTAAACAATACAAGCATACTATATTTCATGGTGTTAGATCTATTTTAGCATATATAATCAATAATGTATAAGCATTTGACATATTCCAATGGATGCAACATTCATTCAAATACACATTACTAGACACGAAAAGATATTTCTATTAATATGAATCAGAGATTACAAGTGACAACCTCTAACGGCACGTTTTCGAACCGGAGAAACTGAATCCCCCACTTGGGCCTCCACCACCTCAATCCTCCATCACTCCGATAGCAAGCTCACTAACAAAGACAAGCTTGGGAAGAACACAACAGTGCTCCAAAGGGACAAAGGGATGCAGACTCAAGTATAGTTCTGGTAACAATGGACTATAGTTTCGTACTCTCAATTCTCCCTCCTTTTCAATGTCTCAATGGTTCCTTATATAGCTTTTCAAAGTGATACTGAAAGGTTGAATCCGTGCAATCTCAAGGCATATGGAAGGCCAGGAGTCATATGAGTTGGATTCAAGACAAGGAACGGTCCAACAGTTTTGGATTATGCACACATCCCGATGTACGTGACTATAGAGGGAATATCCGCGTATGTACGCGGTTATCGGGGAAAAGGCCACGTATATCATTTTTCTAATGTTTTTAGGGATGGTCAATGATACATCAAAACACAATAAATGGTCCATAGGGAATAATGAGTCTACAGTAGGATAGGGGAAGGCCATACAATGTGTGATTCACCTAGTGTGGTGAAATCCGCTATAACACCATCGTATTGGCCTCTACTTCCAGGGTGTCAGTCAACATGGACGGGAGGGTGTTTGACTTTCTTTCTCTCAATAACAAAGCAAAATCATTATCAAATGCATCAGTGTAATGAAGTTTAGCAGCCTCAGGAGAAGGTTTGATATCAACAGGTATCGAGTTGTAGACCCGCATGAATCTGCTTGAAAACTCATGGACCGATTCAAAACCTCCTTTGTTGAGATTGTTGTATTGAGACAAGACTTGTAATGGGATTTGTTGATCATCCCACCTTTCTAGAAATATAGTTTGAAAACCAACGAAACTGCGAATAGACCTAGGTGGCAAATATTTGTACCACTTCTTGGCTTCCCCAGACAAACTCTGAGCGAACAACTGCATTTTGACATCTTCATCATCCACCTCTTCTAGGTCGATGAAGTCATCAAACTTATCCACATGGTATCTCCCTGAGACATTTCCCTCCCTGTCATAGAGTGCAATTTTTTGGGCGTAGTTCAAGGGGAGGTTGTGTAGAAGCAGAGGTAGGGCTAACAGGGCAAATCTAGCAGCAAGCACTAGGGTAGGCCGATTGGGAGTAAACGGGGGGTTTAGGAAACTGGGTATTTTGAAAAATAGGGGCTGTCTCTTCAGCCTTCGCTGGGGTCTCTAGGTTTAGCCACAAAGAATCAAGCAGATAGGATTGCAGTATGTTAGAGCTAACCCTGGCTTTCCTTGGGTCAGATTCATATTTAGATTTGGTTAGTAGTCTTTCAGCTCTAACCCCCCATTCGGGTTTTGTTGTGCCATACAAATCTTGAGATGATGATGTAACAAACAACAGAAAATCCACTTTCTCTTTATTTCTATTTCTAAGTATTTTTTTTGGATTATCCACACTTTGTAAAGTTTCGGAATCAGGGTTACCTCTTGTGTGGATCTTTCTGGAACACAGAATATCTAGTCCGATACTAGTCGAAGTGGGTGTGGAGTCACTAGGACAAATATACAACCCTCTTGTGAATTCAAAAATTTATGTTTTCCCCTAGAAATCTCTTTCCTGAAATCGTTCAGCTCTTTGTCGTTCCCCCAGGGATAATCTTCAATTCGTCCCCCGCAACGGCCTCAGTTTGTTAGCACCGGAATTGAGCCCAAAAGTTGTGGAAGGCCTGCTCCCAGGTAATAGCAGAACCACTTTCAAGGAGAGAACTGGCCTTCTGCTCTTCCGAGAGGGATCTCTCACCAAATATTAACAATGCCAGATATGTATAAGTGTAACTATAAATTGTTTGTAAAATTGGTTGAAACAAGACATAGAACCATTAGGCGATGGATTCAAAATGTGTAATAGAAATAAACAGAACTTATGCAGACGATTTCAACACAAAGGAAAGATAGCCATTCAATCACAGTCAAATTATAATTTTCTGGTGGAAAAGAAGAACATGAACAAACCATCAACACAGAGCATTAGAAAATGAATTCTGTATTAACTTTAGAAGAAAGATTTGGTGAATATCTGAAACAATAGATGAAGCATAGCATGTATGAATTTCAAACTGTTACACACTTATTTCATACATGAAAGAAAACATAATGGAAGAGATAAACTAGAAAAACATTCACAGGAGAAAGGAAGCAACGGACTGTAATATAAACAACACATGAATCCCTGTGTAAAACGTTGACCTCGACTCTACAACTTTATTCAAATACTCTTGAAAGAATACACAAAAAAATTACATCGGTCTCAACCCTTTCTCCTTTTTCAGGAGGTATATTTATAGCATTTTGGACTTCCTAAAGCAACATTCAGGAATCAAAATTTGTTAAAACTGAAGAACATATTCTAACAAAATATTAGGTGGCACATCGACCATGATTTGCATAAAATGACTAAACAAGGAAATGTGGATTGCCAGAGGAAATATGCATGAGCGTCTTCTATGCTTCCATCTAGCGTGTGACAACTGTGTAAATTTCTGGGAGAGGTGACCATTGGAATGAGCATGCATGGAAGAGAAAACTTCCCATGTATTATCATTGCCACTCCTAAAGATGCATTTTGAAATTGGTTGACCGATATTGCTGAATGACTCTCCATAGGTCAGGACTAGGCAGAGTCGCAACTGCCATGTCGAATGCTTGTGCTTTGAGCTCCATCATTTCCGGGTATGAAGTATCAGGGACCTTGGCACATGTGGCTTTAAAATCAAACAATAATTCAAAATCACTGGTCAATTTATCAAAAATGATCTTCCCTGACAATGATTGTTGCATATCCCCAAAATTGCTGTTGTCTAATTAGTAGTGCACCAAGCACTCCCGATACTCCTTCTGGGATATTAAAGGATCCTTTTCTTCCCAAAAGAAAGGGGGTCCTTTGCTTACCAGTGGTTTGAATAGATTGATGACCTCCAGGACTTTGTGCTCAATAACTTCTATTTTGTCCCGTAGAGTCTCCAACATCCTGTGCTTAGCAACTACCTTTATATCCCTGGAGACAACAACAACCTTGTTTTGGATACCGTATCGGTTGGCAGAATCATCTGAAAAAGAGATTAGGAAAGCAATGGAATTTTTTGCTATTGCCACGGGCCTTTTCTGTATTTCTCCTAATACTGTTAAGACTTTTTTCTTGGCTTCTACCATAGCGCTTTCCCGGTCTTCAATGAAATCTAAATAAGGCCGGAACTTGTCAGCTTCTATAATGATATGATCCTAGATCAAATTTCTAGCGCCTTGCAAGGAAATTTTACCAACCACCTGTTGGCTTAACTTGGCATTTTGTTGAATTAGTCCTTGGCATTTCTCTTCTATCTTTTCTCTTCCTTGTCTCTCTTTGAATTTTTCTTTTTCTAGTTGCTCGATCTACTATTTTAGTTTAATCAGCTCTATATCTTCCAGACCTATCTAGGACATTGCTCTAGAGAGAGAACCAGTATCTATCTCTCCAGATACACCTGTAGATTGAATTGCACTCTCCGCACTTCTTCTTTGAAGCTCCTTTTCCTTCATTGCAAATCTGGCTTTTAATTCTACATCGCTTTTCTTCAAAAGCTGGATGTTTGTTTCCCACTGCGTTTCTTTTTCTTCGAGCTTTAGTAGCTTGGCTTTGCAGTTGATAAGCTCAATGTTCCATTTATCTTTTTCTCTTTCAAAATCAGCCAATTCTTCTGCTTGGGCGAGGTGGGTACCAGGGATTTTCAACTTCTTTTTTAGGGTCTGGATCTCCTTCTCCTTATCATCAAGTAATTTCTGAGCCAAAAACCCTTTATGTGTCGGTCCTTCTATTTGCATTGCTTCACTCTATAAATTATTTATTTGGGATTTGAGTGCTTCGTTTTCCGCTGTTACCTTTCTTAAAAGGTTTAAATTTTTTTCTTTACTTTCCTCCAGCTTGGATATCTGTATGGTAGCCTTAAGTAGTTTCGCATTCAATATATCCCCAATCTCTTTGTTGAGGTGTATTATGTCAGTAATGGGAACCTTCGAGAGGTTCACATTGACCTCTGACACCTTGTTCACCATTTCGAAGGCAAAGCTAAGGGTGTCAGTGGAATGACCTATTACATTTTTCAGCGCCACATTGGGGTAAGGCAACCACGCTACCTCGCTATATAGTTCTGCTTTTGAAATTTTTATCAGCCCTCTCTCGGTAAGATCCTAGCCAGTCCTCTTTGGATGCATGCTTGTTTGGAGTCTTCCCGTCAAATACATACTCTTGTATTTGCAATTTGGATGTCTTGGGCTCTTCCTATTGTTGTTTTTTTGCTAAATTCTTCTTCTTCACCTGTCCCTTTGCATGGCCCCTTTTAACCTGCACTAACTGCTGCCCCCATTCTATTTTCTGCCTTATGGGAATGCTGGCCATGTCCACTTCTTCAGTGTCCATGGGCTCTAGACCCCCTATTTTTATTGAACTCGCTGAATATCTGACCAGTGATGAGACTCCTCCTGCTATTGCAACTACTTTAGCCAATTCTCTTTGGGGAGAAGCTATCCCCGACAGTTGTGAGCTAGTGCTTTGCTCTATGCTGGTATCCATCGGAGTAGGATTAGGGAAAACATCCCAGTTTGATGCTTCTTTGAGTCCAGGTATTTCAGTGTGTTCAAAAGGCCTACATTTGTCAGCTTTCCTTCTTTTGGAAATTATCTGGTGAGGGTCGTAATTTACCGCTTGTCCCAGAGAAAACTCCATGCCTCTGAGCAAGTTGGCAACTAGGGGAAAAGTAGCTCTGCTCCTAACTGTGTATGGTCTCACTTCCCATGGGAAAATCAAATTCGAGCTTTTCTTAAAGTTCAAGAAGTGCTCTTCTTCAAAAATGAGTCTTTGTCGGATCAATTGCAAGGAGAAAAACTTGGCATTTAGAAAAGATGGCAGAATCTAGGGTGGATGCACAAAGCCGTACAACCTTATGGTTGTTTCGAATTTTGTGAGGAACCAGTTCCTTATCTTCTTGCTATTTTACAGCTGTAGCATTTGCCTCATCTCAGGAAACACCCTAGGTAACCCTTCTTGAAAGAAGAGGTCGTATATTTTGGCCATCAATTGGTTCATGAATTTACAGTAGTTTGTGGCCATATCAGTAGTGATTTCCAGTTTTGGCACTTATAGGTCTTCTTCATTATAAGATGTAAGCATCCTTAGCAAAAAGGACTAGAATTTGAACACTCTAGTGATGTGGAAATTTGCTAACTGAGAACGTATTTTCTCTCCTAGGAACTCATCAAAATTAAAGCAGAAAGACTAACAAGATTGTCCAGGAAATTTAGGTTCAGCCGGACAAGTACTCAATACGAACAAAGGACTCAACAATGACTCTGTGACATAAGCGTCGGTATCTAGAACTATAAACTGACTAGCTAGGGATATACACCACTGAGTTTATTCATTCAATTGGTTGAGGTCAATAGGGTAAGACAGGTCAATGGGTTCACCATTGGGTTTGGAATAGGCCTCTAGGAAGGTTCCTTTACTTTCATCTGTAGACTCTCTGAAACAATGTATAATATTTTCTTCTTGGTAGTTTTGGGATATATGGACAAATTCATTTGGGATATGCAGGGTTTTGTAGATGATAGAATCCTAGACCAAACAAAGGATTTTAGAGTTTGATTTGTTCATAATGACACTTTCAGTGACAAAGAAATTGTCTGCACACCATTCGACAACCTCAGGGAAATTGGGTGTTTGGCCAACAGAGAAGAAATGGAAGAAGGATTTAAAAACACCGTAGGTATCTCCAACTCTGTCCTTAAGGATTTCCAATTTGCCTCTGGTGGTTTCAATGGCTTCTCCCACAAGGATGGTATCAAAAATCTCAGCATTCTCTTCTACCAAACTTTCTTCTTCCCTTCGACATGTGGCCTCAGGTTCTACATCAGCTCTCACCCCTACCACTTCTACTACTCCTATTACATCCATTTTAAATAGCGCTGAGAGGGTATTAGTGGCCTACCTTGTTCTGTAGCACAGTTTCTTGGTTGGTCCGTGCTGGCACTCTGTATGTGGTTGGATATTCGATGGCTTTGAGATTTCAGAAAAGACAAACCTTTGCAACTTCACATGGAACCATTTATAGCTTTTCACACAACATAACCTTTGCACCCTTCTCATGTGGCTAACACCATAGATATTACTCTTTGCGATATGAACCGTAGGTATGTGAAGTTATTTACGTTACATCTTTTCTTACCTCGCGCGTGTGCAGCTCAGTCGTTGATCAAGATCAACTTTCTTCACAACCGTTGATCTGAGCGAACCCTACCATTCTTTGTGAAGTGAGGTTCTAGTCCCCTCTGTGCTAATTAAGATTGCGAAATGAACTATGGCCACTGATCTCCCTCCGCTCTAGTAGTGACCGTTTATCTAAGCGGCCCATACCACTTTTTTCAATCTGAAATTGCTTCTACATCCTTGCTAATTTGGGATGCGAAATCAATTTCAACCGTGGATCTTCTTGGAACCCATTCTTGACCGTTAGATGCCTCCATCCTTTAACCCATTTCGCAATATGGAAAAGTGGATTTGGTCTGCCATGTTCACTGTGCGAAATGTTTTGACGCCGTTGATCTGCCATTTGATCAATCTAAGCCTTTGATCATGATTCCTGTTTAATTCCTTCAGTGCATTCGATGTTCTCTTCTTTACCTTGCATCTCCGATCCATAGACTGTCTTTCCACTTTTGACATTCACCAACAAGGCTTATTCCAGTGGCTGAATGCTATCTTGTATATGTCATTAGCCCCTTCTGCAAACACTAAGCTATCTTCCCAACACCTCTTGACAAGGCTAAAATTCCCATGTATCTCTCATGAGCAAAAAAAACTTAACATAGTGTGAACAACCAGCTCCACGAGGGATGCTATCCTCCCAGTGAGGTAGCAAAGAACCAGTAGACTAGTCGCCTACTCCATTGACAACATCCTTTTATTTTACTTCCTGAATGAAAACATAATTTGAAAGAATGGTTATCTCTTTTGATCTTAGGGCCTTCTCTACAGGCTTCAAATATTCAGACTCACCATCCGTACTGATTAAAACATAAAACGTATTCACACTATGATACACTGACCTTAGTCCCTTTATTCCAGGTAATGTTTCAGAAACCTCCCATTAATGGTGCCTCCTTCATACTATGACCCATATGAATACTGTAAATTGAAGGTGTTGTCTCCTCTGTGTGCCACAATAAGGTATGGGCCTACCCATAAGTGGTCAAATTTTCCATGTTTTCCTTTTTCTTCATGTGGGGCATCCCATTTTAACACCAAGTCATCGACCTGGAAGACGTCTTCCTTTATTCTCCTATTGAAGGTATTCGTCATCTTCTCTTGGTGTATCTAAACTTTATCATAAGCCTTGTTCCTTACTTCCTTCAACTCAATAATTTGTTTGATCCTTCTTTGAATGGAATTTAGTTGTTCCCTTATAGACATCTGACACTGGTGTAATTTAGTCGTTTCCTTATAGACATCTGAGAACAATGAAGGCCAATAAAATCATGCCCTGAGAATTTTGTTTGCGGTTAATTTCCAGGAATGATGTCCTCCACAATCTCCCTCATGAAATTCCTTCGCTATATGTTGAACTTCGTTTTCCAGAGGACAATTCAGTAGTATCCCCCTGGGGTCTTTCCAATAAAGATATTGTTCTATGATGCAAAATTTTGCAGCTTTCATTTTCATGGATTTAGCTCTGGTTTTGCTTAGCCTAGCAGGAGGTTGTAAATTTTGCAATACAAAAATAATGTCAGCATACTAAGGAGATGAAGAGAAATTAGGCTTCACTTGCACCTCTGCCTCTACCCAATTAGACTGACAAGCAAGAAAATTTAGATGTAGAGAGTCACAATGGGAATATTTCATCATCTTAGCTAACCCTTGTCCTTTCATCAAATTCGTGGGCTTGATTTCTATATCGTATTATAGAAGCACTGCAACCCATTTATCTCTCTTTCCCTCTAGATCTAGCTGTGTAAGTATGCTTTTCACTACGCTGCTGGGTACATAGGAGATTATGTGGGAATGGAGGAGGCAGATTCTGAAATATTTCAAGGCCTTAACCAAAGCATAGGCTTGTTTTTCCATTATACTATATCTTAATTCTCCATCCCTCAATATTTTACTGAATAACACTATAGGCTAATCTTCACCTTGATCATTTTTCTGCAGCAACACTGTTGCTATAGTATGTTCTAAAGCATACGAGAACGCTAAGAAATATTTCTCAAAATCTGGACTGATCAGTATAGGAGCCTTTGAAATGGCCTGTCTTATATTTTTGAAAGCTTTCTTGGCTCCCACCATCAATTTGATTTCATGATGTTTCCTTAGTGTGTAAGTAATGTCCATCAGGATTTCAGCGAAGCTAGGGATGAATCTCCTCAAGAAGTTGACTTGATCGATGAAATACTGTATTTATTTCTTTCTCCTTGGTTCCTCTACTCTCTGAGATTCCTTTTACCCTGTCTGGATCGATCCTGATCCCTTCTTTCGAAATGATGTGCCCCAGCAACTTTCCTTCTTCTAGAGCGAAGTTCGAGTTTCTAGGGTTTAATGAGATGCCATACTTTCTACATTTAATAAAAACTCTTTCCAAATGCCTGATGTGATCTTTAGCCCACTTGGAGTATATAGTAATGTCGTTCATGTATATCACCACAAATTTTTCTCTTTCATATGCAAAAGCAATATCCATGGAACGTTGGAAAGTTGCTCCAGCATTCATTAACCTAAACGACATCTTTGCGTACATGAATGTACCCCAAGGTGTGGTGAAAGCGGTTTTTTATTGGTCTTCAGGTAACACCTTCACTTGATTGTAACCAAAAAAACCATCCATAGTGGATATCCTTTCTGAGCCTACCACCCTCTGCAGGATCTGGTCCATTTTTGGCAACAGGTAGTTGTATTTCAAAGAAACTTTAATTAAGTTTCTGAAATCTACACATCACCTTATCTCCCCATTCTTTTTCTGAACAGTAACCAAATTGGCTACCCATTTCGAAAACCTCAGAGTCACAATTATCTTTGTATCAAACAACCTTTTCACTTCCTTTTCAATAATGGGTACTAGCTTCAGATTGATCCTCCTGAGTTTCTGTTTGAATGGCTTTTCTCCGGGTTTAATTGGGATAGTATGTTGTATGATGGAAGTGTCATACTATTTGAGATATTCATAACTCCATGCAAACACATCTATGTATTTATTCATCAGATTCACATACCCTTCTTTTTATTTAGCGGGTAATTTCTTGGACAATTTTATAATTTTTAGGTCACTTTCAGTGTCGATATTTATATCTTCAACGACATCTGTGGCAGGCTCGACCTTCATATCTCTGGCTACATAATTCTGGTCAAAAAGAGACTCTAAAGGGATCAAACCTATGGGAATATGATTTCTTTTCAACTGGACTATATCCCTGCCTCCCAAAGAGTCTTTCAGTTTTCCCATCCCGATGGCTTCTTCCCCTTCCTCTTCAATGTCTAGGAAATTTTCGGGGTCAGCACCATCTTCATCTATGTGGGTATTTACAAACTCATCAGACAAATCCATAAATCTTTTGATCTGCATATCATCTTCGAAGACTTGTCAATATCTAGTGTTGTCTGGTATGGAAGGCCTATTTACAATATCTACTTTATATTTCCTTTTTCCCACCGTAGGGGCTTCAAATTTTTCGGCTGCAGTTGCCAAAGAGTCCACCACCTTATTCTCATATCTATGGATCACTTGGACTGTATGTTCAGTAAATAAATTTCCAAACATATCCCATACATCATTCCGGTAAGCTCTCATTCTTGGATGTCTAGTTTGATAGCTATCATGCACCTGATTAGGCTACAAGCTCCGAATCTCCACAAATTTGGACCCTTTTCGCTCCTAAATGCTTTAGCGCATGTTGGCCCAGCAAGAAGGCCTCATACTCTGCTACATTTTTAGAGCATTCAAAAACCAACTTATAAGAGTAAGCTTTAGTATCCCTAATGGGGGAGATTATATACACACCTGCGCCAGCACCCGCTTTAGCCATCGAGCCATTGAAATACATCTTCCATAGTCCTTCGTCCTTCTGCTTTCTTTCAAAAGCTTCCAGTTCATTGGTCTCTTCTTTATCCTTTTTACCCTTCTGTGGCACAATGATTTTTGAGTTGCAAGGAGATATATCATTGAATAAAATAGAGGACCCCAAGTCTGTGTCGACGACATAAACATGATGGATGTCAGGATGAGCTTGACTGCTCACGATGTAAGGAAATATTTTCTCACTATATAACCTTTTGTTTTCATTCCAAATAGGAATTGTTGTATAGGTCATGTCCATTTGCAGGCTACCCTTAAGCTTCAAAGTCCAAGACCTTGACAACAAAATACCAAACTTGGGAGGAATATCGACCACAACGGCATGCATGACCAGAATTTTAGACGGTAAATTATTTAAAGATACCACCATGTATTTGATTAATCCTAGACATTTTACCCTCTTAGAATCAAATGAATACAGGTATTTATAAGGCCTTGTAATCTCCAATCCCAGGATTTCCACCACTCCCTTTGGCATCAGATTGTGTGAGGATCTTGAATCCAACATAGCATTGTGTAACACCATATCATGTACATTCAAGCTCATGTAAAAGGGGGACACTTCCTCGTCTTCGCTGTCCATGCTGTCAATCTTAGATCCCAGAATAGTAGTAGGGTTGTCTTCAGTAAGTTCTAAGATATCCGGGTGAGCTTCTCCTTGATTTGAAATCATCTTTGTTATAGTGTCTATGTATTCCTGATTCCTCAATAATTCATTGAAAGGAATAAAAAAATTCAGCTTAGCTAGCTCGTTTTTGAGGTTAAACATGGGAGGGGTTTTTCCCAGTTCAACAAGTGCCATTGGCTCCAACTCCCTCACATTACCATTCTCTTTTTCCACTTCTCTAGGCGCTATCGAATCCTTTTGTTTTTCATTTCCTTTCCCTGGGATGGTCTTACTACTAGAAGGCTAGTTTGGGTTTAACCCCCCTTTATTTATAGCAACCTTCCTACTTCTTAACTTGATCTTCCTGACATCATCTATAGCATGCATATACCCTTTATGATATTGCCCCAATTCCTCTGTCAGGGTCTTATCATCCACATGAGTGAACATATCATGTTCCTCCTCAGTTAAGTAGATATCAGAGTCTAAATCACTGAAATGATGGATATGATCTTCGACAGACTCTGCCTCATCTTCGAAAGCCACAAAGTTTTTAGGGAAATCAGGCCTAATTGGCTGCTCTTCTTGGTTTCTTGGATTCCTCACATCTGTTGGTCTATTTGGTTGGAGCGGGGGAGGGACTGGACTCCTAAAATTAGGATTCCTTATCTAAGGTTCATTCTGCTCCTGGTTTGTTGGCTTGGCCTCCACCATTATCTTGTCCATCAATTTTCCCCTAGTCTTGAGCATCATCTCAAATTTTATATCACGGAATGAAGAGGTAGAAGTAGTGGGGTGTGCCTCTTCTCTACCTTTCTTTCTGTCAACCTTTTCCCTCGGTTTAATTTTCCCACACACCATCATATTGGCCTCTACTTCTAGGGCGTCAGTGAACATGGCCAGGAGGGTGTTTGACTTTGTTTCTCTCAATAACAAAGAAAAATAATTGTCAAATTCATTAGCGTAATGAAGTTTCGCCGCCCTAGGTGAAGGTTTGATATCAGCAAGTATTGAGTTGTAGACCTGCATGAATTTACTTGAAAACTCATAGACTGATTCAAAACCTCCTCTCTTGATATTGTTGTATTGAGACAAGACTTGTAACGGGCTTTGTTTATCATCCCACCTTTCTAGAAATATAGTTTGAAAACCAGTGAAACTGTGGATAGACCTAGGTGGAAAATATTTATACCACTTCTTGGCTTCCCCAGACAAACTCTGAGCGAACAACCACATTTTGACATCTTCATCATCCACCTCTTCCAAGTCAATGAAGTCGTCAAACTTATTCACATGGTATCTTGCTGAGACATTTCCCTCCCCATCATAGAGTGCAATTCTTTGGGCGTAGTTCAAGGAGAGGTCGTGTAGAATCAGAGGTAGGGCTAATGGGGAAAATCTAGTAGCAGCCATCAGGGTAGGTTGATTGGGAGTAGACAGGGGGTTAGGAAACTTGGTGTTTTGAAAAATAGGGGCTGTCTCTTCAGCTTTTGCTGGGGTCTCTAGGTTCATCCACAAAGAATCAAGCAGATAGGATTACAGTATATTAGAGTTAACCCCAACTTTCCTCAGGTCGGATTTAGATTTAGATTTGGTTAGTAGTCTTTTAGCTCTAACCACCCATTCAAGTTTCTCTATGCCATACAAATATTGAGATGATGACGTACCAAACAACAGAAAGTCCACTTTCTCTTTATTTCTATTTCTAAGTAATTTTTTTGGATTATCCACACTTTGTAAAGTTTCGGGATCAGGGTTACCTCCCATGTGGATCTTTCTGGAAGCCAATATATCTAGTGTGATACTGGTCGAAGTGGGTGTGGAGTCACCAGGACAAATATACATCCTTCTTGTGAATCCATAAATTTCTATTTTCCCCTAGAAATATTTTTCCTGAAATCATTCAACTCTTTGTCGTTTTCCCAGGGATAATCTTCAATTCATCCCTGGTAACGGCTCTAGTTTGTTAGCACCGGAATTGAGCCCAAAGTTTGTGGAAGGCCCACTCCTAGATAATAGCAGAACCACTTTCGAAGAGAGAGCTGGCCTTCTGATGTTCTGAGATGGATCTCTCACCAAATATTAACAATGCCAGATATGCACAAGTGTAACTATAAATTGTTTGTAAAATTGGTTGAAACAAGACATAGAACCATTGGGCGATGGAGTCAAGATGTGTAAAAGAAATAAACAGAACTTATGTAGAATATTTCAACACAGAGTCAAGATAGCCATTCAATCACAGTCAAATTATAATTGTTTTGGTGGAAAAGAAGAACATGAACAGACCATCAACACAGAGCATTAGAAAATGAATTCTGTATTAACTTTAGAAGAAAGCTTTGGTGAATATCTAAAACAACAGACGGAGCATAGCATGTATGAATTCCAAACTGTTACACACTTATTTCAGACATGAAAGAAAACATAATGGAACAGATAAACTGGAAAAAAATTCACAGGAGAAAGGAAGCAATAGACTGTAATATAAACAACACATGAATCCTTGTGTAAAACACCAACCTAGGCTTTGTAACTTTATTCAAATACTCTTGAAAGCATACACAATAAAATTACATCGGTCTCAACCCTTTCTCCTTTTTCAGGAGGTATATTTATAGCATTTTGTACTTCCTAAACTGACATTTGGGAATCAAAATTTGTTACAACTAAATAACATCTTCTAATAAACTCTTAGGTGGCACATCCACCACAATTTGCATAAAACGGCTAAAAAATGAAATGTGGATTGCAGGAGGAAATATGGACAAGAGTCTTCTATGCTTCCATCTGGCGGGTGACAACTGTGCAAAGTTCCAGGAGAGGCGACCAGCGACGCAGAGAAAACTTCTCACGTATTATCATTGCCACTCCTACGGATTCATTTTGAATTTGGTCAACCCATATTGCTGAATGACTCTCCATAGGTCAGGACCAGGCAAAGTCGCAACTGCCATGTCAAATGCTTCTGCTTTGAGCTCCATCAATTTCAGGTATGAAGTCTCAGGGACCTTGGTGCATGTGACTTTAAAATCAAACAAGAATTCAAAATCATTGGTCAATTTATCAAAAATGATCTTCCCTAACAATGATTGTTGCATATCCCCAAACTTGCTGTTGTCTAATCGGCAGTGCACCAAGCACTCCCGATACTCCTTCTGGGATAATAAAGGACCCTTTTCTTCCTAGAAGAAAGGGAGTCCTTTTCTTACTAGTGGTTTGAATAGCTTGATGAACTCTAGGACTTTGTGCTCAATAAATTCTATTTTGGCCTATACAATCTCCAACATCCTATGCTTAGCAACTACCTTTCTAGCCCCGGAGACAACAATAACCATGTTTTGGATACCGTATCAGTTGGTGGAATCGTCTGACAAAGAGATTAGGAAAGTAAGGGCATTTTTCACTATTGCCAAAGGCCTTTTCTGTATTTCTCCTAATACTATCAGGACTTTTTTCTTGGCTTCTACCATAGCACTTTCCTGGTCTTCAATGAAATCTAAATAAGGCCGGAACTTGTCAACTTCTATAATGATCTGATCCCAGATCAAATGTCTAGCACCTTGCAAGGCAAGTTTACCGACCACCTATTGGCTTAAATTGGCATTTTGTTGAATCAGTCCTTGGCATTTCTCTTCTATATTTTATCTTCCTTGTCTCTCTTTGACTTTTTCTTTTTCTAGTTCCTCAATCTACTGTTTTAGTTTAATAAGATCTGTATCTTTGAGGCCTATCTGGGACATTGCTCTCTAGAGAGAATCTGTATCTATCTCTCCAGCTACACCTGTGGATTGAATTGCACTCTCCGCACTTCTTCCTTGAAGCTCATTTTCCTTCATTGCTAATCTAGCTTTTAATTCCGCATCACTTTTCTTCAAAAGATGGATGTCTGTTTCCCGCTGCCTTTCCTTTTCTTCGAGCTTTAGTAGCTTGGATTTGTAGTTGGTAAGCTCAATGTTCAATGTCTCTTTTTCTCTTTCAAAATCAGCCAATTCTTCCATTTGGGCGAGCTGGGTAGTAGGGATTTTGAACTTCTTGTTTGGGGTCTGGATCTCCTTCTCCTCACCATCAAGAAATTTCTGAGCCAAAACCCCTTTATGTGCCGGTCCTTCTATTTGCATTTCTTCACTTTGTAAATTGTTGATTTGGGATTTGAGTGCTTTGTTTTCCACTCTTACTTTCCTTAAAAGGTTTAAAGTTTTTGGTTTACTTTCCTCCAGCTTGGACATTTGTATGGTAGCCTTAAGTAGTCTGGAATTCAATATATCCCCAGTCTCTTTGTTGAGGTGTATTATGTCAGTAGTGGGAACCTTTGAGAGGTTCACACTGACCTCTAACACCTTGTTCCCCATTGCCAAGGCTAAGCTAAGGGTGTAAGTGGCATGATCTCTTACAATTTTCAGCGCCACATTGGGGTAAGGTAACCGCGCTGCCTCGCTATATAGTTCTGCTATATCCTTGAAATTTTTATCAGCCCTCTCTCGGTAAGATCCTAGCCAGTCTTCTTTGGATGCATGCTTGTTTGGAGTCTTCCCGTCAAATACATACTCTTGTATTTGCAATTCGACTATATTGGGCTCTTATTGTTGTTGTTCTTTCGCTAAATTCTTCTTCTTCACCTGTCCCTTTGCATGGCCCCTTTTAAACTGTACTAATATCTTCCCCCGTTCTATTTTCTACCATTTGGGCATGGCCGTGTCCACTTCTTCAGTGTCCATGGGATTGAGACCCCCTCTTTTTATTGAACTCGCTAAATAGCTGACCAGTGATGAGACTCCTTCGGCTATTGCAACTACTTTAGCCAATTATCTTTGGGGAGAAGCTATCCCTGGTAGCTGTGAGCCAATGCTTTGCTCTATGCTGGTATCCATCAGGGTAGGATTAGGGAAATCATCCCAGTTTGATGCTTCTCTGAGTCCAGGTATTTCAGTGTGTTCAAAAGTCCTGCATTTGTGAGCTTTTCTTCTTTTGGAAATTATCTGGTGAGGGTCGTAATTTACCGCTTGTCCCAGAGAAAACTCCATGCCTCTGAGCAAGTTGGTAACTAGGGGAAAAGCAGCTCTACTCCTAACTGTGTATGGTCTCACTTCCCATGGGAAAATCAAATTCGAGCTTTTCTTAAAGTTCAATAAGTGCTCTTCTTCAATAATGAGTCTTTAGCAGATCAATTCAAGGGAGAAAACCTTGGCAGTTAGAAAAGCTGGTAGAATGTAGGGTGGATGCATGAAGTTGTACAACCTTATGGTCATTCCAAATTATTTGAGGAACTAGTAGCCTATTGTCTTGCTATTTGATAGCTGCAACATTTTCCTCATCTTAGGCAACACCCTAGGTAACCTTTCTTGAAAGAAGAGGTCATATATTTCGACCATCAATTGGTTCATGAATTTACAGTTGTTCGTGGCCATATCAGTAGTGGTTTCTAGTTCTGGTACTTGCAGGTATTCTTCATTATAAGCTATAAGCATCCATAGCAAAAAGGACTGGAATCTGAACACTCTAGTGCCGTGGAAATTCGCTAACTGAGAACGGATGTTCTTGGCTAGGAACTCATCAAACTTAAGGTAGCAAGATTGACAGGATTGTCCAGGAAATTCAGGTTCAGTTGGATAGGTACTCAAGACAAACAAAAGACTCAACAATGACTCTGTGACATAAGCATTGGTATCTAGACCTATAAATTGACTGGCTAGGGATATACACCACTGATTTTCTTCATTGAATTCATTGAGGTCAATAGGGTAAGACAGGTCGATGGGTTCACCATTGGGTTTAGAACAGGCTTGTAGGAAGGTTCCTTTACTTTCGTCTATAGACTGTTTAAAACATCATATAATATTTTCTTCCTAGTAGTCTTGGGATATATGGACAAATTCATCTGGGATATGCAGGATTTTTTGGATGACGGAAGCCTAGACTGAACAAAGGATTTTAGACTTTGATTTATTCATAATGACACCTTCAGTGACAGAGAAATTGTCTGCACACCATTCGAAAAACTCAGGGAAATTGGGGGTTTGACCATTAGAGAAGAAATGGAAGAAGGATTTAAAAACACCACAGGTATCTCCACCTCAGTCCTTAAGGATTTCCAATTTTCCTCTAGTGATTTCAATGGCTTCTCCCACCAGGATGGTATCAAAAATCTCAGAATTCTCATCTACCAGACTTTCTTCTGCCCTTCAACATGTGGCCTCATGTTCTACATCATCTCTCACCCCTACCACTTCTACCGCTCCTATTACATCCATTTTAAATAGCACTGAGAGGGTATCAGGGGTCTACCTTGTTCTGTGGCACAGTTTACTAGTTGGTCCATGCTAGCACTTTGTATGTGGTTGGATATTCGGCAGCTTTGAGGTTTTAGAAAAGAAAAACCTTTGCAACTTCATGTGGACCCATTTATAGCTTTTCACACAACATAACCTTCGTGCCCTTCCCAGGTAGCTCACACCGTAGATATTATTCTTTACGATCTGAACAATGGGTATGTGAGGTTTTTTATGCTACATCTTTCCTTACCTCATGTGTGTGTAGCTCAACCATCGATCAAGATTGACTTTCTTCACATCCGTTGATCTGAGCGGACCCTACCATTCTTTGCGAGGTAAGATTCTGGTCCAATCCGTGCTAATTAAGATTGTGAAATGAACTACAACTATTTATATCCCTCCACTCTCATAGTGATCCTCAATCTAAGCGGCCTGTACCACTTTTGGAAATCCAAAATTGCTGCTGTGTCCTTGCTAATCTAGGATGAGAAATACATTTCAACCGTGGATCTTCTTGGATCCCATTCTCGACCGTTAGATGCTTCCATCCTTTAACCCATTTTGCAATCTGGAAAAGTGGCTTTGGTCAGGCATGTTCACTGTGTGAAATGTTTTGATGTTGTTGATCTGCCATCTGATCAATCTTAGCCTTCAATCATGATTCCCGTTCAATGCCTTTAGTGCATTCGACGTTCTCTTCTTTACCTTGCATCTCTGATCCACATACTGTCTTGCCTCTTTTGACATTCATCACCAAGGCTTATTCCAGTGGGTGAATGCTATCTTGTGTATGACATCAGCCCCTTATGTGAACACTAAGCTACCTTCCCAACACCTCTCAACAAGGCTAAAATTCCCATGTAACTCTTATGACCAAAAAAAACTTAAAAGAGTGTTAACACATTCAAGCATTCAAGATGTTCATGTTAATTCATAAGAAAATACAGATGCATAGATAAAATACACAAGAATACTTATCTTGCAAAGAAGCTGGCCCGCAACTAGCTACGTTGCTGCAACATTTCACCCAACCATAGTCTAGTGTGCTCATAAATCTCGCAGCATCACTACCACCCCCGAGCTGGGGATGATTCCGCAAGGAACTAGGGAACAACATGCTCACACATAGCCAAAACCATATGTTTACAATCAAGCCAACACACTGTTGGGTTTCACATACTGTTAAGGAAACAAGCCAATGACATGGAGGGGTCCTTGGACTTACTCAGTCAAGCCCAGACCAGACATTAAACACACAGTCATCCAATTAATAGATGGTTCCTTGGAATTACCCAACCAAGCCAATCTACTAATCAAAGACAAACACCCATCTAATATATGAGTTCCTTGGACTTACTCTGCCAAGCCATCACAGGGATGCAACAAAACTCAGCCAAGCCAACACAGTTGGGTTTATCAGGTTGCAAAGGAGCTCAAAATTCTGACTGCTAAGCTAGTGAGCTCAATCACAGAGCTATGGACACCTGCACCAGATCTAGCCTGGCTTCTAAGACATATACCCACCCAACACAAGGAAGCATCCCCATCTTTGCTACACAGTCCCTCGGACTATGTCTTCCCTTCTAATGCTATTCAGGGTGTGCAAAGAAGAAATCCAGCCCCCTAGATATGTATGTGAAGTTCCTTCTCACACTAGGATTATCAAGCTAGTCAGACCTCATTTCCACTCCCAAACTAGTTCATGTCAAAACAAAAGAGGCATACACAACAATTGCAAGGTTATGGGGTTGTAGGAAAATATCATGGGATCCAAAATCAGAAGTGCCAACTAAGGGAAAACAACCCCTGGTCCAAAATCGATTTCACCAAACGATCAATGGATTTACGTGGCCAAAATGACCTCAGCAACATTTCATGTTTCTTCTTTTCTATTCATTGTGCAACCACAACAACGAAATTCCCCACTATGGAAATCAACACAAACATCGCCCAACAGAGATCCCAACAACTAAATGTTTTACCAGCCACTCCCCAGCCCTGGGGAGAACACAGGAAGCTGCAAAACATGAATGGGGAACACACCATAGATCCCAAGACGCAAGGGAGAGAAAAGCATGGATGCCTGAAGTTATCACACGCACACAACAACCTAATCATGGGGTGAGGATAACTCTCTATCTTCCCCCTGCGTGAGGAGAAACCACCTACATGAGGGAGAGATTTCCTGCTTCCTCCCCCGTGATGGGTAATGGGTGAGATATTCCCCCTTGGGCATGCGTGTGGTCAAGGCTAACGACCCTGCCAGATTTGATGGCTACCCATGCCTCCCAATCCCCAAGGCTATAACTTCTTTTACCAACTTAGATGACTGGGCATAAAAGACAGAAAGGGTAGTTGACCACTCTATGGGTTCTCCCATTAGATATTTGGTTTTTACCCATTGGCTTAAGGGTTTGAATGTTTCCCCTCCCTATTCCTTGTGAAATCATGCCCCCATCTCTTTAACATTGCGGCACATAGCTAGTTGTGGTATTTTTATTAATTTGCATTTTACATGATGTCTCAAAACACATTGTGCCTGGCTAGCACATGAACCATCGATATCGATTTAATCTCCGATACATAAGACACTAAACCCATGGTGGGGCCTTTGCCTTGGGCTCCACACCATGATTAAATACAATATTTACATCATATGCAATTCAATACCACGGGATCAAAACTGGGGTGTTAAATCAAGTCTAAGGATGATCAATCCCAATATCATCATCTTGGACGATCCTTATTTTTGGAATTACAGGATCAAGTCCAACAATATCAATATTTAAGACGATCTTTCCTTTTAGAATCCTAACTGAGCTAGTTGTTGTGATCATAATTTCATAATATCAATACTACTCCCCCTTTCGAGAGAAGTCCATATGGAAAACACCAAGATTGTCTCAGAAGTGTTCAAACTTCACTGAGACAGAGGTTTAGTCAGCACATCTACAACCTTCTCATATGTGCTCACATATTGGAGCTTTATAGCTCCCTTCTGCACCATGTCATAGATGCAAAAGTACTGGATTTCTATGTTTTTCATCTGATCATGGAACACAGGGTTATCTGTCATCTTCATGCAGCTTTGGTTATCACATAGAATCACATTAGCATCCATCTCCATATCAAATAGATCTGATAACAACTTCCAAATCCATATGGCTTCAAAACTTGCAAAACAAGATGCAATGTATTCCTCTTTTGTAGTGCTACGAGCAACAATGGGCTTCTTCCTTCTTATCCATTAGATTAAGGCTGACCCCAGACTGAAACATCCTCATAAATTTCTCTTTCTATATGAGACACTTCCTTCCCAATCTGGATCTGTATAACAATACAATTTGAATTCATGATCTCTAGTATAACTGAGACCATAATATATCATACATTTTAGGTACCTCATCACATGCTTTGTAGCTACCAAGTGAACATGTATGGGGTCAACCATATAGTGAATCAAATTGTTCACAACAAAGTGTTATACCCAAATTCTGTCACCACCATGTGATAAGACCTTTGACTTACATATTTTCCATTAATCCTAGCACTTGGAGTGGAAACCCATGTTGTTTGTCCATCTTACATAAAAATACTCAGCACCACGCTTTCCCTGTTAACCATGAGTGGTACCTTTCTAGCATTGCCTGTTTCTTGTTTGCCATAAGTGGTGCCACCGCTTATGGCCTTTGGTCCATGAGCATTTCTAACCTAAACCACTCTGTCATAAGAGGAGAAAAGCGGTTCCCTGGGTAAAATGGGAAAAAGAGAAGCTTCTCGAGGCTTCTAGATCATGAGCCTCGTGTCCTCACTTATCCCTATCATAGTGGGTCAGTTGAGCTTGAGATCCCCCATCATAGGATCTTAGAGGCCACCTCACCCACAAATCTCTCAACCATCCCTATCCATTCAGCCTTATAAATACAAGCTCATGTCCATGGTTGAGGGGAAGAACTATAGAGGTATTGTTATGCTGTTGGATTGACCACTTGGCCCAAGCCATTTCAGAGCATAGAGAGAAAATTTGGAGCTTATGGGGATGAACATGTTTTTTTTCATGGAGATGCATGTCGACACTAAGGCTTAATTGGTTGTAAACTTCTCCATATATCTTAATGCAAAGCTGATTTCCGTCCCACATTATTGTTGTTTTGATTTCGCATGTAAATGTTGTTAGATTCCTTAGTCACTAACATGGATTGGTAGATGATGTTCTGGTAGATTTGATGTGTTTTTTATGTTTGATCTGATTGCAGGTACATAGGTTCACTATCGAAGCAGCATTCCAAGTGTCTACAACATCCATGGAGGGTCTTCATCCTTTGTCGTTCACTCATTTGTTCTAGATCTGAACCATTCAGACTAGAGGAACAACTTCTGTCCACAGAAGGTGAAATATTCCTGCTTACAAATCTGGTGACTCCATTGGGGAATAGATATATATATCAGTTGATCTGATCTTCCTCAGTTCTTCAACTCTTGTTCGAATCTAGGCTCCATCTCAAACTCTCTCTAGTCAAATTTGCTATCTGACTCAGTGAATTTTGGTTTGAAAGTTCCAGATCTATCTAGATCTGAATTATTTCAACCTTTTATGCTCTTTTTTATTCTCAATCTGTCAGTTTTTACCTTGATCTGATCTTTTTCTGACTTGATTTGTCATTCTCCTTTGTGTTTTGTATTTATACAAGGAATCGCGCTTATGCAGTTGGCGAGAAGCGGTGCCACCGCCTGAACCTAGTTAGCAGCACGTGGTGCCACCGCATGAGTCCTGTTGGCAAGAAGCGATGCTGGTCCAGAACCACTCTATCAAGACCCCTATAGCGCGATGCCAGGTAGGAATCATTCCAGGACCTCTTTTTCTCATTTTTTGCAAAAAATTTGAGTTGATTTGTTTTCAGCCCTGCACTATCAGGCTTGTGTGTTAGAATCTAATGCTTGTGGTTTGAAATTTTATGGTTAAAGATTGGTTTGATTGGAAAATTCAAAAGCTAGATTAAGCTTATTGATTGTTCATTCACTTCTGTGCTTGTTGGTTGTGATTGTGAAAGGACTTTCTTTTTTTTGAAAAGCTTAGGGTGTTCGTAAGATCTCTTTTCATTTCTATTATATAGACTGAAAGAAAAACATTTGATTAGCATCTTAGTTTCATTTTTTGTTTTCATAGAAAACTTCTTTTTCCTCCTTTAAAAAAGAAAATATTTGACCCAAATTAGGTTATCATCATTGAGCATTAGACATTGGATATCTGATTGGCCTTACAAGCTTTCAGGCTCTTTATGTTCTTTTGTCTCTTATGCATTTAGTACTATCTCATCAAAATAAAAATATGGTAGTTTTAAGTTAGATTTATCTATGTTTTAAGAAAAATTGAAAAAACAGAGTGCATATGCATGTAGTGTGCTTCTTGTTTTTCTTTTAGGAAAAGAGACTCTTCCCCTTCTTATTGCTTTCAAAAAAGAGAAATTAGTTTGGAAAGTGTTGCTTGTCTTTGATTTTGTGTTCAAGATTGTTGTTTGGAAATATTTTTGGTTTCAAAACAAAAGAAAATACTCTCTTTCCCTATTGTAGGTAGGCATACCGAACGGTAAAGTGAAATATTTACATACGCATGTTGCATGGTTTTACTTTTTCTGTCAAAACTCCATGCATTCACCTAACCGTCCACTTTAAAATTAATGGTAGTTATAGGTTAAAATTTACATAGCAATTTGAGTGATAGGTTATAGACGTTTTCGGGCGTCGTTAAGCGTAGGGGCTATCGTTATTTGTTAGCATTACATCCTGGGACTTGCGTGGTTTTTCCACGTACTGTCGGTATATCGAATGGCCTTTCACATACCCTTGAGGTATATAGAAAGGTATTTCATGTACTCGATTGTATATCAGAAGGTCCCTTGTGTATAGTTATGCATTAGAAAACACCAATATCGATTCGAGCTCCCACGTACCTTGAGTATATCAGGAGACCCCACTAGTATACCTTATCCATCTAAGAAAAGCCCTTTGGCCATCTTGCTTGGAGCCATACACCAAAAACAACATTCGAGGAGATTACTACGCACATACCCTAGAGGTATATCGTGAGTGGCACCTTCTTGACAATCCTAGTGAGAGACCTGACTATCTGAACCCCTCCTGTCATTTTAAGTTTTCTTGTTTGACCTATAGCTTGAGTAGGAAAATTTTTTGGTGTGTTTTCTAGTTTTTCAAACCCTAGGTTAGATAGGAACTGTAAAAAATGGCTGAACTAAGACAGTATAAAAGAGTATGGGGCTTGCCACTCGATTTTATTCCTGGTTCAGGAGAAAATCCAATGGAAGCTATCAACCAAGGAGCTGCTACCACCTCCCAAGTGGGAGATAATGTGGTTGCAGAAAGTGGAGGACCATATTCTTCACACTCGCCCCCCTTGGTCCAACAACCTTCTCGGGGAAATACCTCGTTCCATTCTCCCATAGAAGGTCATGTTGATGATACTACCTGTCCATATTATGGTACCAATGCTCTATTTTGGGACACCTCTGAAGGACAGGCCATTGCCTCATTTGGAACCCGTTTAAAATCTTCTAAAGAAGTTTCTCCAGATGAAGAAGAATGTAGACAATACCATGAAGCCATTCTCCATGCACAAGATATTGAGAGGAAAATAGATGACATATTGGGCACACCACCATCACGTTCTGTAGCTATTCCTGTGGGATATCCTTCACTTGTCGATTCTATGAGACCCGTTGAACCGATTATAGATAGCATAGTGACTCCACACAACCCAGGTCTTCTGCACCTGGGGCCCAACCTTCAATTCCCATTTCATCATTACCTTCTAGTGTTGAGGGGAAACCCCCGGCAGGACCTACATTATCTGGCACTGGAATTGTACCTAATCAAGGACATACCTCTAATATAGAACAATCTATAGTTTATGTCCCTCCCACCCATACTAATATGGTTAATCCCCCATCCAGTTTAGGTCAGCCCTTGGGGGCACAACCTGTAACCATTCAATCTTCTAGAGGTTATGGTTATCATATACCTGTACGAAATATTAATTATCCATCTAATCCCATAGGAATGCATTATTCTAGAATTCCATACCCTAGTAATACTTTTACGCCATGGGGGAAACCTAACTTGTCTTACATGCCAGCTATGGGGGGAATACCTATACATACTGCAGGAGGTGCCGGAGGACCTCCTTATGGAGGTCCTTCCCCATAGGGGCCTAATGGTCCCAGAGGACTTGGCGCCTTCCCTCCTTATGGTCCTAATGGTCCTGGTGGTCCTGGGGGGCCTGGTGGCTTTCCCCCTAATGGCCCTCCTCCTAGTGGTTCTGGAGGCTCTGGAGGTTTACCCCCCAACGGCCCTTGAGGGTCTGGTGGTCTACCTCCTAGTGGTCTCGGTGGTCTTGGTGGTCCTGGAGGCCCTACTGGTCCTCCTCCTAGAGGCCCTAGTGGTCCTAACGGTCCTGATCCTAGAAATCAACCCCCTGCGGGTGGATGTTTTGGTAGTTCTTCATCACAACAACCTGTCTATCAATCTACTTATGGTCCTACTGGTAATTATATGCCATATCAATATTACCAGTATGTGCAACCTGACTGTCAGTTACCTTTTCTAGCAACTTTGGACTTGCCTGACTTGTCCAAGTTGATTAATGACCCCATTCGACACAATCCCTTATAACCTCCCGTTCCGGTGAAGTTACCATCGGACATACCAAAGTTCAATGGGAAGCAGGGAGACGATCCGAAAAACCATGTCATGACATTCCATCTGTGGTCTTCTTCAAACTCCCTCATGGAGGATTTAGTTCGGTTACGAATTTTTTAGCAAACTTTGACTGGTATAGCCACAAAGTGGTACATTGAACTTCCACAATAGTCATTTGTGGATTTTGGCTCCTTGGCAACCGTGTTTCTTACACACTTTCAACTCCCTATCCGTTATGAAACGGGTATCGATCTCTTAACTTCTTTGCGACAGAACACCTCCACCCACATATCTGATCATATCCATGAGTGGAGAAGGTGGAGAAGGCTTATTAAGGCCGCTATTCTGGATCAGTATTAGCTGATTGGTTTACCAAATCTTTTTTTCCTCCAATTTCCCAATATGTGGCTATGGGTGGTGCCGTTATTGAAGAGCAGGCTATTAGTCGATCCCAGTATCTAGACTTGGTCTATTCCCAGTTTGGAACTCTTTATGACTTGATTCCTCAAGCTCCTCGCCCAAGCACCGACCCCACAAAGCCACCAACAAAAGTACCTGTTGATGGGATTGTTGGTTCAATCCAGTCCCCGTCAGTAGTGAAACCTGCCAAGCAACCCCAGACTGCCATCCCTACTCCTTCTACTCCTAAGGTTTCCACCAAGGTCAATTCTATTCAAAGTACTCAAACCTTGGGTAATAATAAAAAGAAGGGTAAAAATAAGAATAAAAAACCCGGAAACCAAAAGGAGAATCCAAGATCAACCAACAATGATAAGGATAAAGGGAAGAGAAAAGAAAAATATCCATGTCTGCTATGCGAAAGTGACCATTTCATAAAAGAGTGTCCCCGTCGGGAGAAAATATCCTAATTTATGAAATCAAATCCCGCACCCACAGTACTCACGGATCCTTTTCCCTCTCAACAACAACTGATAGACCACATGTCTAATCAAGGAAATTCTAGTTCGTCAGAGGAAATTCGTATGATGTCCTTGGATACCATTAATCTACAAACTCAAATTCAGAATTATGATAAAATCGCAGACAATAAAGAATATCATTCTTCTTTAGGGAAATCTCCCCCTACTAGTTCTCCGGAATCCTCGTCTATTGTCCCCCTATCCATTGAGAAGCCTACTCTCAACATGATTTTGCGTCCACCCAAGAGTACTCTTTGGAAGGCTGTATTTAACCCTAATTCCCAAGTTGCTCAATTTTATAATGTAGTTGAAGATCTCACTCAGGCACCTTGTGCAATGTCTACCCTAGAAGTACTCCAAAGTTGTCCTACACAGCGCAAAAAATTGTTAACGACATTAGGAGCTTTAGACCTGGATAATACTAATTTGATTCATTTCAATATTGAGAACTATATGTCTAGGATACCTCATCAAATTGTTTTTCAGATCATTATGAAAGTAGTAGGAAAGAAGGTGTTTAGAATAGTACTAGATGAAGGAGCGTCGACCTTAGTTTTGTCTCTATCTTGTTGGAAAGCTCTTAGCTCTCCCAAGCTTGTAACATCACCTATGACTCTAAAGGCCTTTGATGGATGAGGTTTCTAGCCCCATGGTCTCATATCAGCCCTTGCAGTTGAGCTTGGAGGCAAAACCGTTTCTATTCAAGTAGAAGTGGTAGATTCCCCATTAGATTACAACCTCCTTCTAGGAAGAAATTGGTTTTATGCCATGACTGTTATCACTTCAGCAGTATTCTGAATAGTCCAATTTCCACATCTAGGAAGAATTGTTACTATTGACCAGCTTGATTTCTGTACGCCGGATGCTACTACCTCTATGGCTAATAACATCCCCATGTTAGGCCAGTCCCCTCCTCCTTACCAGTCGATTGGGGTAGGCATGCTGAAGGATTCATCCCTTATGGGGATTTTTCCATCCACTCCTCCTAACATGGATTCCATGACAGTCCATATGATTGCGTCAATTGATTGTGAGCATAAGGGCAAACAATTTGTTGATTCCACCTCATTGAGTTCACATGAAGCAATGTATGACACCATTCAAACCCTTTCCAATGATCACACTGATGACCTTCATCCAGTGGCTTTGGATCCTTACCATTTACCTTACTGGTTAGAACCATTTCTTCCTGTTCTAGATGATCTCTCTAAGAATTTTCCTTCTAATGAGTCTATTATGGAGATCATGAGTACGGATGAGTCCATTTGGAAGGATCACCATCATAGATCCATGTTCCTCCCCAACACCAGTTCGGTTAACCATGATTATGCATCCCGGTTTCCTACTGATATTGTCAATGTACCCCAAAGTCCCATATTGTTGTAAGACATAAATTCTGAAGGAAACCTTTGCAACATTACTTAGATGGATCTGATGGACATATCAGCCAAGCCTGGTACCATCGAGCATGTTCATGTTGGGCAGAACTGCTCGGTAGATGAATTTGAAGCATACAGGGAACTTTTCAAATAATTCTGTTATATTTTTGCCTGGTTCTATGAAGAGATGTCGGGGATTGACCCATCCATTGTGGTACACAAGATTAAAACCTATCCCATGGCCAATCCTGTTAGGAAAAATATAAGGCAAGTGCATCCACGGAAGGCCGCAGCTATTAAAGCTGAAATAGAGAAACTTATCAAAGCTGGGTTTATTTATCCAGTATCCCTGATGGAATGGGTATCGAACGTTGTCCTTGTCAATAAAAAGCAGGGAACCATTAGAGTCTGTATCAGCTTTAGGGATTTGAATAAATCCTGTCCCAAGGACAACTTTCCTACTCCGCACATCGATCAGATTATCGACAACTATGCTGGAAGTGTCATCTTCTCATTTATGGTTGTCTTCTCTGGCTATAATCAGACTGAGATATTACCCACTGATCAGCACAATATGGAATTCATTTTCCCATGGGAAACCTTTGCATATAAGAAGTTACCTTTCGGCTTGAAAAACTCTGGACCCACATTCCAGCATGTGATGTCCTATGCATTTCATGATATTAAACATATTGTTGAACCGTACCTTGACGACCTCCCTGCTCATTCACAGTGATGGGAGGACCACCCTGGTCATCTTAGAGATATTTTCCTAAGATGTTGTCATTATAATATACGGCTCAATCCACATAAATGTGTTTTCTACGTTGATACGGGACGTCTGTTAGGATTTGTGGTCTCTAAGGATGGCATCCGAATTGACCCTTTGAAAATTGTCGCAATTTTAGCTCTACCAGCCCCAACTAATCTCCTTGAACTCCAAAGTTTGCAAGGGAAGGAAAACTTTCTCCATCGTTTCATGTGCAATTTCACAGAGAAAATGCACGGTTATATGTGTCTCCTTAAAAAGGACACTCCGTTCTTTTGGGATGACCAATCCCAATGCACCTTTGATAATCTCAAACACACTCTGACTCATTCACCCGTGATACACCCCCTAAATTATTCAAAGGATTTTCTCTTGTATATTGCTACCTCCGTTACTACCATTGCTATGGTTTTGGTGCAGGAAAATTCCGATGGTCAGGAGCACGTGATTTACTATGCTAGTAAGAATCTTATGGATTCTGAAACCCAATATTCATGCGTGGAGAATTTAGCATTGGCCACGGTCATTGGTATACAAAAATTTTGTCACTACATTTTGCTCCTCAAAACCACTGTGTTGGCAGACCAGAACCCTATGTATTACATCCTAACTCGTTAGGTGCTTGGGGGCAAGTACTCTTGATGGATAGTCATACTACAAGAGTTTGACCTAGAATTTACCAAAGCCACATCAAAGAAATCCTTGGTCTTTGTCGAGCTCATGTGTGATCTTCCCTGTGCTGTAATGGAATATGAGCCTAGTGATTCATTTCTGGATGAATTTCTATTCCTGATCAGCACTACTGATCCATGGTATGGAGATTTGCTTATTTATCTCCAAACACAATGATTTCAGTTGCATTTATCTCGTGACGATTGCCGTCGTATCTGTCACCACGTGAAATACTACCTTATCTTGAATGATACCTTGTATAGATGTGGGATTGATTCTATTCTCCGGCGATGCATCACCCATGAAGAGGTTGAACATGTGTTGAATGATTGCCACTCTGGAGCATGTGGCAGTCATTTATTTGGGATGGCTACAGCCTAGAAAATCCTTCGCGCTGGCTATTTCTGGCCTTCATTCTTCAAAGACTGTCATGAGGCTATTAATAAATTCCCACCTTGTCAACATTTTTATCCCAAAAAGCACACTCATCCTGCTTTGCTACACCTCGTCATTACCGTTGGCCCATTTTCCAAATGGGGGATTGACTTTATGCATTGTAAGCCTACCTCAGCTGGGGGCATGGTTACATCATTGTAGCCATTGACTATTTTACAAAGTGGGATGAGGCCATGCCTACATATGTAGAAGATGGTAATACTACCGCTCTCTTCCTAGTCCATCATATCATAGCTATATTTGGAGTCCCGCAGTTCATCGTTACTGATCATGGATCACATTTCTGTAATCAAATGATGGAAGAACTGAGTGCCAAGCTAGGTTTTCGCCATCAAAACTCTACGCCATATTATCCACAAGATAATGGTCAGGTAGAGGCCGTTAACAAAGTTTTCAAAACTATGCTTTGACGGATGGTTGGAGATCATAAATCCAACTGGCACCACATTATTTTCTCCGCTCTTTGGTCTTATAGGATTTCAGTGAAAACAACTACTGGTTTCATGCCTTTACAGCTTGTTTATGGACTCGAAGTTGTCTTACCGATTCAATGTCAGATTCCATCTTTACAACTTGCCGTAAAACTTCTCCTAGACACTTCCGCAGAGGAAGAAATATTTTTTTACTTGAATAACCTTGACGAGACTCAGAGAGATGCTACCTTGGCTAATGAGGCACATAAGAAATGCGTCAAGGTGCAGTATGATAAATCTGTCCAACCTCATGCCTTTAACGAGGGTGACCTAGTTTTGAATTATGACCAGAGATATGACAAACTAGGGAAAGGAAAGTTCAAGTCCATGTGGTATGGTCCTTTCTTCATTTCTAAAGTTTTAGAGAAAGGGCCCTACAAGCTCGTTGACTACGATGGAATCCCAATAGGGAAACCTCACAATGGGTTGTACCTGAAGAGGTACTATGCCTAGTTCTTTCTTGGATAGTATCTTGTATCTATGTATATTGCTTGAGTTTCAGTGTGCTTTTAGTATTTTCAATATGGTTTTGAGTTTAGTGTCCACATCTATTTATACCATGTTTTGGTCATGCAGAATAGATGGCTTTCTTTGGCTTCATTGATGGTGCTTGCTACCACACCTTGAATCTCGCCTTAGTTGCTTGGGTCCTCTATTCCCTAGTTGAATATTTGGTCAGTTCAGGAGCGGTTTGTATTGGTCCCGCTACCAATAACATCATCGAGTATCAAGCAGTCATCGTTCTGCTGACTAAAGCTGCCTCCCAAGATGTTCACAATCTGGTAGTCTTGATGGAATCACAACTCGTGGTTTGTCATCTAAACCATGTTTATACCATTAGAAATCCTGTGCTTCTCCACCTTTTCTGGAAGGTATGCTTGTTATAAAGATCATTTGAAACCATCACTTATAGGAATATCCCTAGGGAACATAATGTAGTTGTTGAATCATTAGCTAATTACATCCTATATAGGCATATGTCCCATTCATGACGTTAATTAGATATGGTTAATTGTAAATAAACAAGTAAAGACACATAAAACGCATGTAAAATACATTCACCATTTGAGACATCTAAACACTAGGTAAAATTTTGTATATATATATATATATATATATATATATGAACAAGTTTACAAAAAACAGGTACTGAGACCTCATCTAAAGCACGTAGGATTTCAGGCAAAAATCACCATACAAAATCCTGAAGCTATCAGCTTTCAGTAGATATCTCATGCACACAATGTCTAGTGATGCTTGTGGTAGCACATCACTGCCTGGGCTACTCTACGTAACAGCCTACTAAATCAACCCGACACTCCTGCTGTAGGTCTCTAATACCTTAGAGGGAGGTCATCAATGGAAGCATCAGGGATGTCTATGGTCAACCTCTCCAGGTTTTCCTCTAACTCCCTGGTGATATCATCTCCATGTGGTACAAAGAGGGATCCAACTCGTCTATCCAATGGGGAAGCTCCCCCGGGTCATGTTGCTTCAATGTCTGCATGAAAATATCTAGGTCTCGTTACTAACCATAAAAAGTATAAAACATAAAAAAACATAAAAAAACATAAAACATTTTATCCATTTTAGGGTTTCTTTCTTATTACCGATGTCACCCCACTGTTCTCCAGGTGGGAGCAGTAGATCAGGGTCTCTGTTGAAGTCTGTACCTGCATAAGCATAATCCTCCACCATGAGGATATGATCTCGGAGCCATCTGAAGAATGGGTCACTGAACTTCACCTTCCCCTTTCCTGCTCCTGTACGGGCCATAATTTGGATCCACCTCTGCATACGGGGGTCCCATGCTCTCAGCTCTATGAAGACCACCTGAGGTGTCATTTGTGGTACCCACTCGAAGAAGAAGTAGGCTAGAATGGAACCAAAGCCAAACTGCTTCAGTTCTCCCTACCAACACTTAGTTAGCTGATCTTTGAATATCGGAAGTAGGGCTTTCGCCAAATTGAATACTGTAGGTGCCATGGCCTCTATGGCATACAACATGTGTGCCCTAAAATCTTGGTGCACACCCTGACTCCTAGCCACTCTCTTCATAGTAAATAAGACAGTCCATAGGGGCCCGTCCATCACTTCCCTAATGGGGATTTTCTTCCCCGATGTCCTCGTCCCTGGGATACAATGATGGTCTATCAATTCTTGTGTGGTAATATCCCCTCCTCGGGAACCTGTCAGCGAGATGGGAGCACCCCATCTCAAGAGTCCAGTCAAGAAGTAGATGTCCTCTACCTCTACTGTCAGAATATGAGCCCCAACCTCAAAGTGTTGCTGCTCTGGATTCCACATCCGAAGTATGTTCTCTAGCAACTGCTCATGTGATACCATGCTAGGGGTTCGAAATAATTTCAGTAGCCCACAGTACCATAATGCAACTATACAACCCACATTCCTTTCAGCGAAAGTGTCATCATTGTCATGTTGTATTTCTTTCCATATCACCATGATTGATCAACAAAATCCTACCAAAAACAATCATAACACATATTAGAGTCATACTTAATGATTTGAATCCGAAGAAATGATTTATTTTTACTTGTGTTATCATTTCTAAATCTTCACGGCCGACACCACCTGTGCGTCGTTGAAGACAGGCGGTGGCACTGACTATGAGCCTTGTTTTAGGCGTGGTTCTAGTGAGGTACTGTGTATCCTGCAAGAGATAAGTGCAGTGCCCATTTCCATGGTTTTAGGGCTTGCCATACAAGCCCAAAACCCCATAAAAACTCAAAATTAAGACTATGAAAAGAAAGAGTAGGGTTTTAACTGTTACCTGGAACTGACGGTGCAGATTTCGACGGTGGAAACTCTCGATATCAGCAGCTAAAGATTTGACTAGGAAAGTGCTCCAAATTCTCTCCACTATGGGTAAATAGTAAAATGATTTCATTTTTCACTATTTCCATGACTTACATACACATTTTTGGGTTTGACATGCTATAGTTTTGATTTAAAATCGCTTTTTACTCAAAATTTATCAGTCATAATCCCTTATTGTTAGTTATGCATGCATTTAACACTTGTTTTTTTAGTCGATTGTAGGATAGAAGAAACATAGCAGTAAAGCTTTGGGAGTTTTTTTATGACTTTTTCATATTACCATAAAACGGAAAAATTCGATGAGTGTTTGTTATGACACTTTGGTCACACTCTTTAAACCTAGTATCAAAGGTCTGAGTCCGTTTCCAATTCTTTCCAGGCTTGTAAAAAGCAACATTGTGTAAAGAAACCTCATGGAGTCCTCTTTAAACTCTTTTTAGGCTCCCTAAATATGAAAATATTGTCGAGCGATATTGTCTTCTTCACGCTCATTAAAGAATTTGAAGAGTCGTCTTTCCGACGGTAGGTTATGTCTTTTTCGGTTCAGATAGACTTTTTGCGAAAAAGGAACACTCCAGCCAATCATGACTGAAAGAGTTCTCTAAGGTATGATCTTACACTTTGTCAGGCCTTGGGGACTAAATCATATGAAAAAGGACCCCTTTGGAGTCTTCTTCTGTAATCGTTCAGACTCTCTAAACATGAACGATATCGATTTTTCTTTCATTGGACTCGTTAAATTAAACATTGAGAGACCCGTTTTGGGAATGAACCCCTCCTCTCTCAGGTTCATAAAACATATGAGTTTGGACTTGTCTTCAGATAAGCTATACCAAGTGTTTGTTAACCTCTTTGAACTTGTAAAACCGAAAAGAGGCACTCGTCGATCATGATGGGGAAAATGGGAAGGTAATCATTTTGCAAATAAATGGCAGTAGTTTGTCATTACCTTTGAACATGGCACTTGTCTGCACATCATGTCAGTCAATTGGGTATCCAGCTGATCTCCGTGACGATCCAATTTCATGAGTCATGTCACTCCTTTGAGTCTTTCAAAAGAATGCATTGTCCACTATCGCATCGTGATTTTGTCCCATTCATTCATGCTGCCAAGTCTTTTGTCGTGCTACCCAATGTTCAAAGGGAAATTGAAGAAGTTTCTCGTCTGCAGTCAGAACAACCTCTGTGTCAATACTTTTGAGTCAGTCCTATGGTTACTACATTCACATCATTCCAAAACTATGTTTTGAGTTTCGTGTCGTCGATGTGGGACTCATCATGGCCCTCCTTCGACGAGACTATTCCCGTATACATCAGCTCATTATCTAGGACATGGTCTTAGAAACAAAAACTTAGTACCTTGAGACCTGTATTCCTTAATGATAGATTATCTCACTCTCGACATAAGTTCACATCATTGACCTTTGATCGATAGAATCGACTGGGTGTTCGACATCAGGACATCTATTCACACTCAGTAGATTGTAATAGGGTACCTTGGGAATCATTGACATCAATGGTGATTTCCCTCGCACTTGTTAACAGTTCACATCATCAACCGGTAATCAAGTGGTTTCTACCATGTTCGACTTCAGATCATTGTAGTCACATGGATAGAATCGTACTTTGTGGAAGACTAGATGAAGACCTTGGGTATTTGTTTAGCACTCATTGTTTTCCCCAGGTTGCGATGGAGTTTTGTATATCTAGCATGGATCCACATTTGTATGGTCATGGCTATGCTCAAATTTGCATCTGTACGACATAGATCTACATTATATGTCTGGTAGATATGTCCAAGTTTGAGTCCTCTATCACATGGATCTATGCTATATTCTAGTAGCCATGCTTGTTTATTCCTCCCATGGATCTGCCTTGTATTGGTTTGCAGCCATTATTTGGTTACTTGTGTCTATGAGTCAAAACTATTGATGTACTACAGATGCCTAGAGGATGACATGCTCCAATCAAGCTGACATTTTCACCTCGAAGTGACAACTTGTTCTCTCAAAGCTCTCCTTTATCGTATCCCTCTAAGACTCATGCTTTGGAGGTCATCCTGTTATACCCAAATTTTGTCACCACCATGTGATAAGACCTTTGACTTACATATTTGCCCTTAATCCCACCACTTGGAGTGGAAACCCATGTTGTTTGTCCATCTTACATAAAAATACTCAGCACCACACTTTCCTTGTTAACCATGAGTAGTACCTTGCTCGCACCGCCTGTATTTTGTTTTCCATAAGTGGTGCCACCGCTTATGCCCTTTGGTCCATGAGCATTTCTAACCTAAACCGTTCTGTCATAAGAGGAGAAAAGTGGTACCCTGGGTAAAATGGGAAAAATAGAAGTTTCTCGAGGCTTCTAGATCACGAGCCTCATGTCATCCCTTATCCCTATCATAGTGGGTCAGTTGAGCTTGAGATCCCCCATCATAGGATCTTAGAGGCCACATCACCCACAAATATCTCAACCATCCCTATCCATTGAGCCTTATAAATACAAGATCATGTCCATGGTTGAGGGGGAGAACTATAGAGGTATTGTTATGCCATTGGATTGACCACTTGGCCCAAGCCATTTGAGAGCATAGAGAGCAAAGTTGGAGCTTATGGGGATGAAATTGTTGGTTTGATGGAGATGCATGTCAACACTAAGGCTTAATTGATTGTAAACTTCTCCATACATCTTAATGCAAAGTTGATTTTCGTCCCACATTACTGTTGTTTTGATTTCGCATGTAATGTTGTTAGATTACTTAGTCACTAACATGGATCAGTAGATGATGTTCTGGTAGCTTTGATGTGTTTTTATGTTTTATTTGATTTCAGGTACACAGGTTCACTATCGAAGCAGCATTCCAGGTGTCTACAACATCCAGGGAGGGTCTTCATCCTTTGTTGTTCACTCATTTGTTCTGGATGTGAACCATTCAGACCAGAGGAACAACTTCTGTCCACAGAAGGTGAAATATTCCTGCTTACACAAAGCATATACTTGGCCAAGTATTCATCAGATACATTAATGAACCAATGATCTGTCTCTATAGTGTCACATCCACTAATTTCGACAAAGCATCAACCAACAAATTCAAGTGTGTATCCATGGGTCTCACCATGGATTTACATTCCAACATGTCAAACCTTTTTAGGATTTCCATTGCATACTTCCCTTGGTTAAGGAAGATTCCTTCCGGGATTTTCCATACTTCAAGACCTAGAAAATAATGCATCAATCCAAGGTATTTCATCTTGAATTATACAGCGAGCTTCTTCTTACACTTTGATATTTGCTTCTCATTACCTGTCAGGAATAAGTCATCCACAAAAAACAATAATATGACAGGTTCATCATCCATAACCTTGAAGAAAATGTTAGGATCAACCTTACTTTTGGTAAATCCCAAGCTCATCAGAAAATTATTGATTCTTCCATTCCAAGTTCTTGGAGCTTGTTTCAGTTCGTACAGAGCCTTCTTCAATTTACAGACATGTGTTCTTCTGTCTTCAACTTCAAAACCTTGTGGATGTTTTGTGTACATTTATTCTTCAATAACACCATTTAAGAAGGCTGTTTTTACATCCATCTGGTGTAAATTCCATTCTGTCTTGGCTGCTAGTGCCATGATGCTTCTGATGGAAGTGTACCTTGCTACAGGAGAAAATGTCTCTTCATAATTGATTCCTTCCTTTTGAGAGAATCCATGGGCCACAAATTTGGCTTTGTACTTCTCAATACTTCCACAACCTGTATGTTTTATCTTGTATATCCACTTGGAAGATACCACACTTTTTCCTTCTGGCTTGGGAAATATTTCCCATACATCATTCTTCATAACCAGGATTGGTATTCTTTCGTCATATCTTCTACCCATTCTTTATTTTGAACAAATACTTCAAAACAAGTAGGTTCTTTGTCTACAAGATCACACATCAAAGCCACATAACTAGGAAATGGGTTTGGCTTCTTGCTCTATCTTGTGGAGCTTTATGGAGCACCATAGCTTTCTACTTCTTGAATTATATCATGGACCCAAGCTAGCTTTCTCTTGTGGGAGATATTCATGTGGGGAGGTTCTTGGGGCTCCAAAATATCAAGTTCTTCTGGAATCTCCTCATCATGAGAAGGTTTAACTTCCTTCATCAGTTCTGCAACTCTGAGAGATACAACTTCTTCATATGTTTCTTTATGTTGACACTTTCTTGACTTCTTGAGAGCTTCATCTTCATCAAAGGTTACATCCCTACTAATTTCCATATGATGGTAACCTAGTATATAGATTCTCAAGGCCTTGAATACCTCACAATATCCAACAAGTATTCCTTTCTTTCCAGAAGGATCTAATTTGGTTCTTTTCTCTTTTACTATATGAACAAACACTGGACAAACAAATATCTTGAGGTGTCTTACCTCTATTTTCTTATCAGTGAACATTTATTCAGGGGTTTTGAATCCAAGTGCACTATGGGATATTTTGTTCTAGACATATACTATTGTCCTTGCTACTTCAACCCATAAGTGCATAGGAAGATCTTGATCATGGATCATAGTATTTACTGCTTCCATATTGGTTCAATTATTCCTTTCAACAACACCATTTTGTTGTGGATTATAGGGAGTGGTAAGTTCCATCCTAATCCCAACATCTTTGCAGTTGCTTCCAAATTCATTTGAAGTATACTCCTCCATTATCTGACCTGAGTGTCTTGAGATTTCTTTCTAAAATATTCTCTACCAATGCTTTGAATTCTTTGAAATTTCCAAACACTTCATCTTTTGATTTCAAAAAGTAAACCCAAGTATTACGAGAGTAATCATCAATGAAAGTTACATAGTATACATACCAACTTAAAGATGTTGAAGGAATATGACCACATACATCTGAGTGTATAAGTTTCAATATTCCTTCTAACTTTGTGTCTCTCTTCAAAAATGGATTCTTTATGTTCTTTCCTTTTTCACATCCTTTATATATTCCTTCATGATCAATCTTTAGTTCTAGTAGACATGTGACTGCCTTACTCACACGTGGTAGGGATTTACATGCCTCCTTCTTCTGTCCCAATGACATATGCATCTTCTAGAGATTTACCTCGAGGCCACATAAGAACTTCACCATCTTTAAAGGAAACCCAGAATCCTTTCTTTTCTAGGGCTGAAATAGAAAGCAAGTTCTTCTTCAATATAGGCACATATAATACAATCTTCATCTTCATTGGGGTTCCTAAATCAAGCTTTTATGTGTCTTCTCCTATTCCCTTGATGGGGTATTGATAGTCATCTCCTAGTGAAAATTTCTGAGGAGAGTCCCTTTGTTCAAAACTAGAGAGAGTCTTCTTCCGACATGTCATGTGCTTTGAAGCACCACTATCAATCAACCATGTATCACTTCTAGGTGTCATAGACCTAGAGAGAGTGCAAAATAGAATACATTCTTCAACTTATTCCCTTGCTAACTTATTAGGAGGTTCTTCTTCATACAATATTGATAGGGCATCAAACATCTCCTTATGTGTATCCTTAGAGGATACTTGAAGAATCAAGTGATCCTTGATTGAATCTGCTATGATCCTCTTGGCCCTAATCATATCTTTCTTTTACTTTTATTTTGCTTCATCTTCATTAGGATCCGACACAACTCCCTTGATAAACTTTGCAAGAAAATTGTCTTCTAAAATGAGTCCTATTTTGTATTTCCAAGAACGAAAGTTTTCTATACCTTCAAACTTGTCATCAAGCTTAGTGCTCGGATACATCTTGTCCCAGAGATCAGAAAATGACAAAAATGAATATTTCTTAGAAATGAAAAATGCACTCACCAAAATATTTTATTGACTAAGGTAAGTATGATTGTATAGTTAGTGTCCGAAGAATCCAAATTTTAACCCTTGAAACTGGACTTGCAAGATCATGGACTGCAATTTCTAGTTCTATTTATGGTTTTCTAGTTTCAATCCAAACTAGGGATTGAGTTTCCAGAGGATATTCCCACTGGAAAGATTAGATATTGGTTCCAAAATATGTGCCTAGGAGGGGCACACTTCCCTATGTCACTTGCACAAAAAAAATCCACTTTAACAGAAAACCCTAATTTCCTTATCTGGAGAAGGAGGGAGAGATTTACCTCACGAAAGCTGCTCTTTTCAGGATGGCTCTGAAACCATGTTAAGTTTTCTATGTTTTCATAGCTTAAGTATTAACTTTATTAGCATATAATACATTTTGATAATAACAACATAAAGAGGATCACTGAAAGAAACACAATCACAAGGTACACAACAATTTACCTTGGGAAACCCTAAAGGGAAAAACCCATCAAAATTTCCTCAATTAAGATTACCAGTATGCAATGGACAAAGAACAAAGTCTCATCAAGTGAGAGACCAAACCCCAAGCATAAAAGCTAAGACACCAAAGACATTGGTCATCCTCCTTCTCTGTCTCTCCTTTCTCTCTCTTGCGCAATACAAGTGTGTGTGTGTCTGTATAAATGAGGGAGGGAGCCTCCCTATTTATACTAAAATTCCCAACTGACATTTTACCTAACTGGGTTGACCTACATGATTGGAAGGGATAACCTTCCTAGGTACACTTCACAATAATAATTATATTTATCTTTTTTGGGTGGTATTGACCCAACTTACAACTGATGGTTTACCTCAGGATATTTACATGACCTTTTACATTGGTAACATATCCCGAAGGAGGAATAATAATAATCTGAATTACAAGTAGAATATTCTTCAAAGTTACATTATTTCAACAATATTCCTCCTATTGTCTTTATCACCTTCCATATTTGTGTCACCATATCCCTGTAGAATAGTTTCTAAACCTCCAAAACATAATGCATGAGAAGTGGTACCTCTCAAATACCTGTGAAACCACTGAACTTCCCTCCAATGCTCTTTACCTGGATTTTTCATATACCTACTCACAACTCCCACTGCATGTGCAATATCTAGCCGTGTGCACACCATGGCATACATCAATATGCCAATTTCTAATGAATAGGGAATCTTGGACATGTATTCTATCTCCTCCTATGTCTTGGGACACATTTGCTTACTTAGTTTGAAATTGTTGGCCAAAGATGTACTAATTGGTTTTGCATTCTGCATTCTAAACCTCTCCAACACCTTTTCTATGCACTCAACTTGAGATAATGTCAATTTACTATTTTTCTCGTCTCTTGTTATTCTCATACCAAGGATTTTCTTTGCAATACCCAAATCCTTCATCACAAATGAATTAGCTAGTTTCCTTTTGAGCACATTTATATCCTGCATGTTAGACCCTATAATAAGCATATCATCCACATACAATAACAAGATAATATATATTCCATTATCTGGCCTCTTGACATAAACATAGTGGCCAGAATGGCATCTACTATAACCTTGCTCTGTCATAAACCTGTCAAATTTTAAATGCCACTGCCTTGGAGCTTGCTTTAGGAAATACAAGATTTTCTTCAACCTGCAAACTAAATTATACTTCCCGTTGACCTCATATCCATGTGGGTGTTGAATATAAAATCTCTTTCTCCAAATCCCCATGGAGAAAGCTCGATTTTAAATCTAATTGTTCAAGATGAAAATCTTCTATTGACACTAGACTTAAAATAGTCCTAATTGAAATCATTTTAACAAAAAAGAAAATATTTCATCAAAATATATACCTTTCTTTTGTGCAAAACCTTTACCATAAGTTTAGCCTTATACCGCTTCGTTCCTCCTTATTCCTTCAATCAGTAAACCCATTTTATGCAATTTTCTTTTACTTACAGGAAACTCAACCAAATATCAAGTCCGGTTTCTTATCAATGAGTCCATCTCCTCATTAACACCTTGTTCCCACTTCTTTCTAGTTCCCACCTGCATTGCTTCTTCATAAAATTATGGTTTACCAAAATTAGTCATCAATAAATAATACATTGAAGGAGAGAATCATTCAGTGGTTTTACTTAACATGATAGATCTTCTTACACTTGCAAGAGTTTTAGGTACCTGCTGTTGTTCTTGATTTTTTGGTACCTTTGGAACTTCATTTACTTTGATTTTAATAAGAACTGTGTACATTGTGTTTTCCTTTTCCTATTTATTTCCTTGCAACTGATATTTGTACATAACCTTTTCATTGAATACCACATTTATACTCCTAATTATTTTTCTATTTTCATAATCCCATAAGCAGTAACCAAAATCATCATCCCCATATCCAATAAAGGTACATTTCTTGGATTTAGCCTTAAACTTTGTTTTATTTTATTTATCAATATGTTCAAATTCTTCACAACCAAAAGTGCTCAGAAAGGAGTAGTTTACCTTTTTACATGTCCATACCTCGTATGGAATCCCACCATCCAATGCACTTGAAGGCCCCAATGTTTATTAAATAAGCAGTAGTATCTACAACATTAACCCAAAACTGTAAGGGAAACCCTGCATGCAATCTCATACACCTTGTACACTCGATGATCGTCCTATTCATCCTTTCTAAAACACCATTTTCTTGTGTTGTTCCTAGGATTGTCTTCTCTATACGAATCCCAAGGTATGAATAGTAACTATCAACCTCCTTACTAGACTATTCACCTTCAATATAAGAGTTGAGACACTTCAATCTTTTCCCTATCTCATTCTCAACCAAAGTTTCACACTTCTTAAAAGTAGCAAACACATCATATTTATGTCAAATGCAATAAACCCAAGTTTTTCTAGTTGCATCATCAATAAAGTAACATAATAACAAGAGCCACCAAGGAATTGTACCTGAGTCGGTCCCCATACATATATATGCACAAGATCTAACTTTTCACTCTTCTTCTGTTTTCCAACCCTAAGAAATATAACTCTCTTATGTTTTCTATAAACATAGTTTCACATAATTCCAAACTTACCTACTTTAGATCTGGAAGCAATTTCCTTGAGTGGAGAATCTGCATGGAATGTGCATCCCCTTTTCACTCATGTGGCCAAGCCTATGATGCCACAATGCTGCACTTTTTTTTGGACGCTACATAGATTAAATAATGAGGACATAAAGACAATGTACCTATCCTATCTCCTTTTCCTATTACCACAAATCCTTTAGTGATCTTCTACCACATTTTTCCAAACGTAGACAAACAACTACTATCTCCCAACTTCCCTATTGAGATTAGATTTCTTTTCATAGAAGGAATATGCCTTACATATTTTAGCAAGCATTCATTTCCATTATTTAACTTAATTCATACCTTACCCATTCAAACATTTTTACATGGTTCATCATCCCCCAATAAAACATGTCCAAAATCGCCTGGAACATAATCATGAAAGAATTTCCTATGGTGTGTAGCATGAAATGAAGCCCCTGAAGTTACTACCCAGTAATCACCGGTATTATCTAATGCAAGAATCAAAACATCTTGTAACACATCACTTGCTACATTAGCTTCTTGACTAGTCTCTTGCTTCCCATCTCCTTTGTTCTTTCGAGGTATGTAGTCTTTCTTTAGATTTCCTCTCTTACCACATTTCCAACCCTCTATCTTTCTCAATCAGTACTTGGATCTTCCCTTTTTATACTTGATGCAATTACCTAGGCTCTTTCCTCTCTCCCTTTGTCTTCCCTTGCTGTCGATGGTCAACACATTACCTGATGTCTCACCTGTGCTTTTTCTTTTCATATCTTTGCTAAGAATAACATCATTAAATTTAAGAGTGTTTGAACTAGAGACAAAGTTACTTACAACCATGACTAAGCCATTCCAGTTTTTTGGCAATGAGCATAATATTAGAAGATCCCTAACCTCATCATCAAAGTTCACTCCCATAGAACTTAGCCGATTAGTAACTGTATTAAATTCATTTAAATGGTCAGCAATAGATCCACCTTCTAACACATTCATATTAAATAAACACTTCATTAGAAATACCTTGTCTGAAGCCAAGGGTGTTTCATAGATCTTATCCAATGCACTCATCACACCCTCTATTGTCTTTTATTTTGAAATATTGAAAGCCACATACTAAGACAGGCACAACCGTATTGTTCCTAATACCTTTCTATCAAGAAACTCCCATTCTTTTCCCTTCATAGTCTCCGACTGTTTTTTTTTTTTTTCCCAATGGTAGGAACAAATCCTTCTGGTATAGATAGTCCTCCATTTGCATCTTCCATAACTAGTTGTTTTGGCCATTAAATTTGTCAACCCTAAAATTTCCTTCTTCTTCCATTGCTCCCACTCAAACTAAGAACCCTTCTTTTCTACAAGTTTACCAACCAAATAGACCTTTGGCTCCGATACCAATTATTAGAAAAATAGAATCGCATAGAAATAACAATAAACAAGATGCAAATATTAAACACATTATAAGATAGACACCAACATAACGTGGTCCACCCAAGATGGGATACATCCACGCAAAAATTTCCATCCCTTTTATTATTATACCATCCAACAAAATGAAGGGATACAACCTACACCAAATCCACTGCACTTCTTGTTCACTCTCTCACACAATCATAGAGATTTTTTTTACAATGCTACAATACAGTACACAACTATATTACAATGCTTTCCTTTTATGGGGGAATTACCATGGAAAAATACCATGGGTCACCCAATACCATGGCCCATAAACTATTGGCCAACAAACATCCCAAAATTTTCTTTCAGGGTTTCGCCTCAGAACCTCCCTTTCTTGAGGGCACTACCCTCGAACCCCCACTGGGGGCACATTGGTCCTGGATCCCCCATCTAGGGGCGACAATGCCCCCTCGCACCCCCTTACTAGGATAAGTGTACAATAAAATTGGGGTACAAACATGACTGAACAATAACATCTCTGAATCATGAAGATCAGGCTCCACAACCAACATTTTATAAACAACTTGACATGGTTAACATTAGACTACTGTATTTGTTTAAAATCCCCTATAGGCTAGGGTAATAGGTTGAATGTTGATTGTTGATGTTCATTTTTGGTATAATGGGTTGTTTTGTTGTTATGATATGAGTATGTTTGCTATGTTGTAGAAATGTCTTGTAAGATTGGTTAAACATAGGAATAAACACATAACAAAGAAGCATTATGACCATTATTAAAATTTTAAATATGCTTCTCTTCTAGATTTTATTAAAAACTAAAATAGTACATGTTTAATATATGATGATGGCTTTCTTTTCCATCCTACATTTCACATGAATATAATTAATCGATGTTAGTATGATATTATCTATGAGGTTATGGAATTCTTGTTGTATCTCCCTATATCTTTAGGGAAGGATAGATAAATAAATATGAACCACAATAGATCATAGAGTTCAACACAAGGAACGCGGGAAGAGCATAAAATAACATGTAGCAAGTTAGTTAACACAAGGAACGTGGGAAGAGCATAAAATAACATGTAGCAAGTTAGTTACGAATGACTACAAGACAAGGCTCACAATTCATGATCTAACTAGGTTAATGGACTAGATTGACATAGTCATCCATATCCCTTTTGTAAGCAACTTGAGAGGGTGAACTTTGGTAACTAACCTTTATCTAAAATCCCTTAAAGGCTAGGATAAAAGGTTGATTGTTAATGATAATTGTTGGTATGGGTTGTTTTGTTGTTTTTATGAGTATGTGTTAGCAAGTTAGTTACCAATGACTGCAAGACAAGGCTCACAAGACAAGGCTCACAATTCATGATCTAACTAGGTTAATGGACTGGATTGACATAGTCATCCATATCCCTTTTGTAAGCAAGTTGAGAGGTCAACTTTGGCAACTAGCCTTTATCTAAAATTCCTTAAAGGCTAGGATAAAAGGTTGATTGTTAATGATCATTGTTGGTATGGGTTGTTTTGTTGTTTTTATGAGTATGTGTCCTCTGTTGTTGTGGAACTATATTGTAAGATTGGTGGAACATAGGAATAAAGAAACATTTGGCCCCGATTAAAATTCTGAGCATGCTTCTCTTCTAATAGTCAATCAATGTAAACAAGATCCGCTTCAAAATCTGAAGTTTTTTCTTTTTTCATAATGACGTTGAACTTACTTATCAAGAAAGTTAGAGAGGAGGAAAAAGAAAGAATCCGATCATGTATGAGGAAGAAAAGTATCATATGCAGCAGTAAATTGGGAAAAACAAAACCAAATACAGTATGTCATTATGTAACTAGATGAAACTACCAGATAAGAATCTGGTGGACTAGCCAGCATTGTCCCACATGCTGTTAGAGTTCTTAGGTTTGCGGGTGCATTCATAGAAGGTACAGTATCCTTCTAAAACGGTGATGACCAGAACACAAACACCAATGAACAGCGCTATAACCTTCCATGGCCTCGACAGATACTCCTCGTAGAATTCCCGAATCACGCCTTTGATTTTGCTCTTGTAATACTTCTTGATCAGCACTTCCCGAAGTGTCAGTTTTAGTTCCTCGGGAGGCTCCAGGTGGCCTGTAAAGAAGGGCTGGCACATACCGTCCCACATCTTGGCCACATATTCGTCTGTTAACATGAGACTTGGGCGACGAATAACATCAGAATCCCTGAGCAAGCTAACGTCATTGGGTGTGTCGATGAGACAGTCCATGAGCCCAACGTAGCGTGTCACGGAGTTGCGACGGGCGGGGTCGTTGAACTCCAAGGCAAGCATGTTCCTCAAGAACACTTCTGTGTGGATATGGGATACAGTGATCCGCGGAAGGTATAGGGTCTCCGAATATTTGTCGAACCGGATGTGTTCCTGCGGGTCAGAGAAAGACTGGAACTTAATCCCGGCCTTGTCCAACTGCTCCACGTTGTATGCGTTGAGAAAATCATGACGGCCTGTCTTGCTTGGATGACTGATGAAAATACCACCAATCGTTGCAACAATGTCTTCAAAAAAGTGTTTCATCTTTTGAAACAGAGGCTGATCTGATCCATTATCGTCCTTCACATCAGCTTTCATATGCAAGAAGGGCGAAACGATTGCCTGCATGCAATCCAGTAAATGCAGCTTCGTTTCAATATTTAGATTACTATCAAACCTCTCCAAATTGTCAGCTGCATCGAAAGGAGACAACACCGTGTACGTCTTCTTTAACAGGTAAGAAAAGTCTCGTTGGTGATCTGCATCAGCTAAAGCTTCTTTAACGTTCTCGAAAACTTGTTTCATCGCACTCAACGGAATCTGATTCTCCAGCTTCAGAATGTCGCACTTGATGCAGACTTGAAGCGCGCTTAAATTGATCATCTCATCGTCTGAAGGATGAACGCCGCCGGGAGAAGCAGCACCCGCGGGCTGTGTCTCATCGTTTCTTGATCCTGATCCTGATCTAAACAAGCTGAACAAGAAACATAACAGAAAGCTTGTATCCACGGCCATCATCAGAGCGAAGTTCGTATAGTTCTCGCCTTCTGCTATTTTCCAGTCATAAAACCGCTCAATGTCCGACCGCATTTTTTCGATCGTTGCAACTATGGACTGGAAACTCTTGCCATGACTGGGCAGTCTCTGTGACAGTGCAGCCGCGGACTTGACTTTGTACGCCTCCGCGGTTGAGATCTTGAGACTACGACTCTGAAACGTACCTTTCGCAGATGAAGCAATATCTCTCTTGAGCTTCCAATGGTGGTAAGGCCCCAGGGATATAAACCGCGGAATGTACGCCTCAGGGTTCACATTCTTGAGAGCCGAAGCCACGCGAGGAAGCGCAACCTCGTAATTCTTATCTTGAAGCATCTTTGTAACTTGCAGTACCCACTCATCCTTAATCACTAGCGGTTCTTCCGCATCCTCCGACAATCTTGTGGCAATCTTTTTAACTTGTTCAACGCAATCCTTCATAGCCACTAGCCGTTCCTCCCCTTCCACTTTCACTTCTGCCATCCGTCTAGTAATCACAATCTGCTGCACAGCTTTTGTTCTCGAACGTCGAGATCTACAAGAATTTAGCAGCAATTTTTGTTTTTCGGATTGTTTAATACTCATAGATTAAACAATCCGAAATCAATCGATATCGATTATGAAAATAAAATCATTGAATCTATTTATTCTTTTCTTCTAAGTTAAACTATACAAAGAAAAATTGCATTCGAATAAGTTGGAGAACCAAGCAAAGAAAAATTGCATTCGAATAAGTTGGAGAACCAAGCAAAGAAGAATTGCATTCGAATAAGTTCTCCGACTTTTTTTTGGACAAATATGCAAGCCCAACTCTATAATTCCATTTCCTTGATATTATTCTTTCGTACTAAAGTAATTAGATAAGAGGAAAGCATACCGGTTATGCGGTTCCTTTCGTCAGATTGTAAAGAAGATTCTCTGCGAGATTATCGCAAAAGTATTACTAATTAATTTCTTCTTTTAACTGAAGGAGAGTATTGGCCAATGCAATGTCATTATCGCCAGTGCTATTCACGTAAAAGAAGCTGAAAAATGAAAGACATATCCAGAGTGCTTGATTTTCAAAACTACCAACGCAAAAGATGATTATTATTAAAGGGCTTGCTTTTGCTTTAGAAAAACTTCCAACGCAAATGGGGGCAGTATTAGTCATTATTATTCTGCTTTCTCAATCGAAATCGTGCTTTTACATTATCAAGCGGAATTCGCCTTTGAATGACGTTTAGACAGAGTGTTCATTAAACCGACATCACTTTACAATATGGAAGGAATGAAGAAGAAATGTCTTTATATCGAATCGAAGAAGATCCAATTGATATTTTATTTAAAGCAGCAATACATATTTATATTTATAATAACAGAATAAAAAAGTGACAGAGCATCAAAAACTTGCTAAGAGGTTTTAATTTAAGAGGCCATTTACCAATTCTTTCCAAAAAAAACTAGAGTTCTAGTTTAAAAAAAAAGAAGAAAAGTCTGCTCTTTCACATATTACAAATTAGAGTTAGGTTGAGTGACATATTATAAGAGTTAGGTTGAGTGACATATTATAAATTATAAAATGAGTGTAGATAGACATTTCACATTTTAAAAACAAAGAGAATCAAAAAAATTGTGAGACACAGAGGGAACCACAGATGATAATGGAGCGTCTAGGGTGTTGCATCTCTCACAAAGAAGTTCGGTGTCTCCTCCACGACCAAGAAGGGTCCATAATCATCCACTTGATTTCGTCGGACTGCAGGTTGCATCTCCTGTATCCGCTGAGCAACAATGACATTAGTTGGAGCCTCGCAGCCACGCTTTCCAGGCATGGTGATTCTCGTATTCTCCCTATGCTCGTGCAATAGACCAGTGGAATTTTCCATAGCTGTAGAGGTCTCACATCCCTTTCCACGCTAGTCCTTGTCTCCATCACCTTTCTCGTTGCATGCGCTGGACAACACCGAATAGTTTCGCCAGATAAAATTTGCTTCCAGGGTGCAGAGTTGTGCACCAGTATGGTTGAGGTTGGTGCACAAGCTCCGTGCCAAATCCCTGGCACCATTCCATTTGGCAGTCATGTCCTCCATCAACAATCCCAACATGTTTTTCATCATCCAATGGTGATTTATTCTACCACCGCTTCCTCCGGAGGCTAGATGATCAGAGACCACCTTGGATTCCCACTCATCAATCATACATCTAACATACATGGATACTTGCATTATATAACCATTAGTATCTCCAAGGTTTGCCTTACAATGACCTCCTCCACGACCTGTATTGCCTCTGCGCGGAGTGCTTCGTTGCTAGGGCATTTTCTCCTTCAACTTTGTTGGTAGGCGCACAGATGAATGAACACGGAGTAGAAGAAGGAAGACGAGAAAGCCCAACGAATGGGGGTTAGCAAGCCTCATGATTTGAAATGTTGGCTTCATGGAGCTCTGCGTTAACACGCGCAGGAATTAATTCGTCTGTGCTACGGCCTAGACTAGACAGGACATGCCCACTGCTTGCGGGGTTGGCAAGCAATTCACCACCCTCAACATTTAATTCACTTACGCTGCCATCAACCCTGTTTTCCACGCCGTCACCACGTGCTTTGAGTGCCAAATGGCCCATGTGGAGGTCTCGCGTGTCACCAACATCCGAGGTATATGCTATTGATATTACTAAATATCATAATATTGATTTATAAATAATAGTTTAATGGTGCAATCTCAAATTTTCGCAATGCCAGTATCATAAAGTTTTCAAAATGATGACTAAGGATTTTAGACAAAAAGAACCTTAATTATACACCTATTCATCATCTATTCTAAACCCAATAAAGACTTAATCTCAATAATTAATATATATAATTTCAACAATTCTAAAATTTTAACTAAATTTCAAAAAATTAATTTAAGAAATATAACTATTTTTTAAAATCATATAATGTTTATACAATCTAAAAATCAAATATATTTCCCTTCAACATCTAATTGGTATGGATAATGATCCTTCACCATCTAATTGATATAAATTATTATTATTTTAACCCTTATGTTAGATTTATTGTGTTTTCTATTTTTCAATAGAAATAAGTATATTCAATGCTATTCTCACTTGAAAATATTATATATATCAATGACTATTTTTTTTCATGAAATCTGAGGTTTTTTTATTTTATAAAATCCGAATGTAATTATGTTTGAATCCTAAAATTCCAAAACTTGACAAGTATAACTTAGATTTTAAAAAATACAAATACTTGGATTTTTAAAAATACAAATTCATGCTGTAAAAGTGGCATATTCTGACCCAAATCCTAAATTTTGTAGACTATACAATTTTATTTTAATACCCATAATATGGATGCAATGTATGTGGAAGGAGAACTCCTGAAATCAAGATGTTTAGATTATAAAAGAAAATGTTAACTTTCTATGTTATATTTTATGGATTAATTTACATGTTTATAAAATGAATGATTAAGAAAAAAACCTGAATATAAAATTTGAGGATGTGGTTATCTTTAGGAGGCCTTTGTGCTTTATTGAGGGTCTTTAGTTGCTTGATGGTGGTATAAGGAAGAAAATATGGACATTAGTTATGAAAGAAACTTCTGGGGCTCCTACATAATGAAAGAGGCATCAATACCCACATACGCCCTAGAGGGAATATTTGGATGAAAAGTGGGTTATGGATTCCATTAGAAGGTTTTGTTCCATGAAGGATGCATTTTAAGGCCTTGATGATGGTCATGAAAAATAAGGGATTTATTTTCTAAAATAAGCTTATATTTCCCATTAGACATGAATAACACCCCGAACCACCACATGAGCCCACTTGAGGGTATATTTGTCTTTCGAGTTGTATATGAGTATCATTATAAGTTTCCATACTAGAGATGAGTTTATGGGCCTCCACTTTGGTTTGGGATGGAAAACAAGGATATTATGCCATAAATGAATCTTTTAAGACTCATGGACCAAGAATAATGTGTTGAATGATTGCATGTATCATTTGGGGGTGATATTTTTCATACAAGTGGAGTATGGGCACCAATAGAAGACTTTTTGAACCATAGATAGGATCGATCCCCTGACTATGGCCAATGGATGAAAAAAAAGGTATTGTATAAAAAAATAATCGTATGAGAATAATGAATTTGAACATCGCCCTTTGGTTGATGTTTGCTCAAATTTCAACTTGGTTTCAATTCTCAACTAGTTACTGATCGAATTAATGCACACATATCGTTTGCATTCAAATATGAAACTAGTAAACTGAAACACATGAAATTTACTTAATTGCTTGCAGTGAAATAGAACAACAAACCATGCAATTTTAACGCTGAGATTTTTGGGTAAATTACCCTTAGAAAAATCCTATAGGAAAAACCGGTGCAAAACATAATTGTTATTAATGAGCTCACAAAATTTTTATTAAGAGCATTAAATGCACTAAAATTCTAACACACCCAAACGTTACCATAATTTATAATAAATCATTTCCCTTTTTAATCAAGGTAGCACATACAAGTGCTAATAATTTTCAACTTAAAAATAAAATGGAGAGCATTAATCCACTCTCCATTTAGTGGAAGCTTGGTTAAATATAGTTTATAATTCTTAACTAAAGATTAAATTAAGCTAATCAGTTAATTAATTAGCATTAATAAAAGTTCCGATGGATTATTTTCTCATCCTTGATTTTACCATGCGTTTTCAACATTTATGACATTAGGAGTCATAAATCATAACACCCTTCGAACATTACTAAAACACTATTTCAATACCAACTTTTTGATCTTGGAACTTAGTTCCTCTGACATTGGACATCAAAAGTTGACACGATCTAGAATTTTATTTTAAACACATGTGTCGACTTGACGTTGGAATGTTAGACCTCGAAGTTGGCACCAATATGATGACTCTTATAATTAATATGTTGACCCTCACGTTGACTCATTGGACCCTGGGAGCAGGGATCAAATTTGAAGGGTAGGGTCCCATTTCACTCTGAAGGGTTGTGAGAAATTGAACCCTTCAATGTTGACATTTAAAAATAAATCATTCTTTTCATTTGAAACTGTAAGTGTACAACAAAATTTTATTATTTATTAAAAACAATATATAGAAAAAAAATGACAATAAGAAGAAATTCTGAGTGATTCAACATTTATATGGAATTAGTGAGATAAAAAATGTACTTTCCCTGTCCCTGGAGCATATAGTTTATGGAACTTAGATCAGGGACAATTCTGTTGGGCCGGTGAAATACTCGGTTGTTAGGTTGTTGATAAAATAAGGCATTGGAATTTGGAAGGACCTTTGAATGGAGGATTGATTCAGCTTGATGGTGGCTCCATTGGTCAAGTGTGATTGGGCCTACCTAAAAGAAAAACCCCAGAATGTAATACCTAATGCTTTCACAGAGAAACTTTTTTATTAACCCTAAATTCAACAGTTATTTTTAGAATTGAATCATGTCCTCCCCGCATGCTCAAATCAAGGTGATCAAACAAAGGCCCCAATTTTAGGTGGATTATGGATAGTCCCTCCAATGTATATTGAGTTTATACCCCAATTCAAAGTGATCAAACAAAATCCCCAATTTTAGGTAGATTATGGATAGTACCTCCAATCTATATTGAGTTTATCAGCCCTATCGAAAAGCTTAAGTATTTATTAGTCCCCTATAAGGAAGAACTTTAAATTCTCCAACAAATATCACTAAAAGTTGGGTGGCTAGTTTCTACCAAAGTCAACAAGGAAGACGAATCATAAACACACTTTTAGGAGGTTTGCGACAACTAAGATGTTGAAATTGTGTTCTTCACTAGATCATTGCACTCCCAGTCCCTCATTCATGAACGTCCATCGAGGGATTCCCTTGTTTAGATATATTGGTAAAAAATTTGTACTTCTTGTTTCCATTATTAGAAGACTGGCAGGAAATGAAGGGGTAAGAGTCTACAACATTTACAGTGTCGGTTGTTACATATTTTATCCTTTCAACTATTGGATTTCATTAAGGAAATTGGAATAATTCAAACACTTATATTCAAATATTGTTCTTTCTTTCAAACTAATGTTTACAATTCACAGCAGATAAATAACATTGAAAGATTTGGAACTCAAATACAAGGATCTTTCTTCTTGCTCCTCTGCCCAAACGAAGTTTTGGTCCTAGACTATGAAAAGTATACATTATTTTGGTTATGATTTCATTTAAATACTGGGTTTTTTAAGGTTACATCTATTGATTATTTGAGACTTAGTCTGGTGGAAACGCAATTGCATAATACATTACAGATTTCAAACAACATTTTGGATGGAGAAATTTTAAACCCTTATATTTATAGAACCAGAAGGAACTCCAATAAGAAACACATTTAACTTTTATCCACATTTAAAATGTTACACAAGTGTAAAATGCTATACATACCTGTAAATTCACGATCTGCATAATATTCTGGAGGAAATAGAAATTAGGGAGACACTGAAGCATAGAATTGGAGAGTGGAGAGTCTTAGTCTCGACCTCCGACTGTCCTATAATCTTAAACCCAAAATAATGTTTTTTTTTACAGACTTCACCAATCTCTTTAAGTTTAGAGAAGCTCAATATAGCCTACCCAACGTTCTACCTTTGCTTCTCTTGCTCCTACCTGTGAAAAAGGTGGAACCTTCGAGTTTCCCATCGCAGAAGACAATGAGGAATTAGAGTGTGCAACCGTTTCCTTCTACAGAAAGATGATTGGAAGCTTCTCAATTCCACAATATCCTAGCGCTCCTGAGTTGGTTTACCTTGCCTGAGGTAGGTGAATGCATGTTTGTGTATTTCACATGATTACAAAAAAAACCATTTTATAATTGCTTCTACATAACATAGATATATCTGTGCAGATGAGGGAAAACTGGGTATTGTTTTCCCGAGGTTTCCAAAGAGTTTCAGAGATCATTCTTCATTATGAGGGAACTCAGGGTGTATATCAGAGAGCCCACGGGAGGAAGAAGAAGAAGAAGAAGAGGACTCAAGTCAAAAGGTGAGTTGAGTGAGGAGGGGATACATAACAACGATATTTGCAGGATAAATCCACTGGTGCTATAATGATGGGAACGAGCCTCTCTAAATCGTAGCCATTGTAGACATAGGAAACCCTCATAAACAGCTCGGGCACAAGAGTTACCGTGTAAGCATCCCGACAAATTAAGTAATGATAATATTCACTTAGGTATATGACAAATTCTTTAATTTCTTTTAGAGATGACTATATGTGTATTGGACAACCATTCTCTCTAGCTGGCCCTCCATTCTAGTTTCCTTTGTCTCTACTTCCTAACACCCTTCCTCCGATGAGACAGGTAGACTAAGCGGCCTAGGTGGACCGTGGGAGACTGGGAGTGTTGATTCAAATTATTCTAACCCCAGTAAATGAATGGAAATTGGAATAAATCCTAGAATCCTGGACTAACTAGTATAGGATATGATTCATGAGCACAAACAAAGGGCGTCGTGCTGCTATCCTGCCACCAAATATCTGTCATCCCAGTCTTGTGGTGGTCATAATAGAAATGTATAGCACTCGATGAAACCCTCATTTGGAAACTTACATACCGATTGGACTAGGTTAGGTTCAAATCTAGCAAGGACTACTCAATGCATTGTAAATTGCAACTTGAAGTTGTAACCCAAAAAACAACACCATTAGTTTTTCCTTACGGAGCCTTGACAGTGGAGGGTTATCAAATCAATTCACCATCCATAGATATGTCTCATATGAGTATTTAATTTCACATCATATACTCAAATACTCAAGTGACTTGTAAGTTGTGAGATCACGTGACTCGGTGAACAATAAGATGATATATGGAAAATCGAGTTGGCAGGTGGCATCATCTCATACCAATATTTAATGAAGTTGGTAAATTAGTAATGCATGCTAAAGCCATTAAATTATTTTAAATTAAACATTGAATCATGAGTCACAATCCTGACTCATCGACTTGAACTTGGCACTAGGAATCCTAGTGGCCCACCATGGTCTGTATCGATTGGGACTGATATCCTCATCCATGATCCGACTATACAAGGGCACTTGGGAAGAATCTAAGTCCCGAATCTCCCATTGTCCACTCAATCCCTAGATAGGAAAATTTTGTAGCAGCCCTTCTGTTGTAAATTTACCGAGGCTTACTTAATTTCATTATTGAAGTGCTAGAAATGAAACTAATTTTTTTTTGCATGGTAAAATTCCTTGTGGCCTTCTATGACATTTAAAATGGCCTTTGAAGGGATCTGAAGGCTTCAAATTTGAATCCTTCTTGGGAGTTAGCACTTGCGAAACAATAGTAATACAAATGACCTTTTCGATGCTGACATCTACATCACAATGTCAACATAGAAACTCCATTGATTCATGTATGCAAGGGAAAAATCACCCTCTGACTCAAAAGTATGAAGTCACACATCAAAATGTAGCCTCAGTTCCACAAGGCATTCCTGATTCCGCCGATATGGAACCCACCACATTGGAACTTAACGAAAACGTCGAAAAAACACCCTGAAAATCCTACTATATTCTAACATGTCATGAAAGAGGTTCACTTAAGGTTTATATGCGTGACAAGTTTTCCTAACTTACTAACAAATGATCGTAATGAAATTTATGGAAAAACGACCATGGAAAAGCATTGCCACATGTTGAATTTTCCATCTACAAGCTTTTAACATAACCAAACTTAAACAGGTTTATGGATTGTTTAGGTACTCCATCTTTGAGTCAGATAACTTGTACTTATGCTTCTCAACTTAGAGCTATCTAATGGAATTCTATACAAAACTTACAGTCTCAATCGTGTTCCATTAAGATGATAAACAAAGTTATAGTTAAATTTTAAACTTTGAAAGATTTATAAAGAAATAAACTATTGTAGTCAAGAACAATTTACAAGGTTGTAAAAAATAGGCAGGAATTCCATAACAGGTTTGAAAACCTTCTTTAGGAACTAAGTATATACAAATTAATACTATAGAAGCTCCTCCTTTACCCTACAATACCCTAAATGTAGACATTCTATCCCAACAAACTGTCTGTAAACATTTTCCTTTGTTATCTTCGATAATGAAATGACTATAAAACTAGAATGAATCAAACCATAAATATATTCATTCATACATAATTCTATTTACATCCATTGGAACTCTATTGGTTCAACTACCAATAATCAACCAAGGAAATCAATCATTTAATTAAAATCTGAAAGGAACAACAAAGATGTCATTTTTCATTTCCCTTTCAACACATATACGTATTTTATCATTTAGTTATTTAGTATTCAATCATGAACAACATACACATTTAGATTTATAAAAAAACAAGATATATAATTAATGTTGAATTAATATAAATCTTCAAGCACTTATCTTAATTCAAGATGTTTGGAAACTAGCTTCATGGCAGCCATGCTCCACCCAATCATAGGAAATTGTTCTCATATATCTCTCAGCAGAACAACACTCCCGAGCTATGACTCATGCATTCACCAACCATACTTCTCACTAGTTCAAGGGATTCTTATATTTTTCAATTGACAATCAGGATAATTGTCTCACTACCAATTCCAAGTCAAACAATGTAATTCATTCCCTTAGTTTCCTTTTGCTAGCACAATAGTGATGACTATCACTATTCTTAATGATTAAAATTCCACTAAGTTAATTGCATGCATCGTTTTCCATTTTACTAGATAAACTAGAGACAAACATGGACATGGTCAAATAACAATTTAACTTGCAGATTTAGCTTTGGGCACTCAGGATTCAACCAGCTTGATGGCCATTGCTAGTATAGTTAATAGGGAAACTTCACTTAGGTTCTAGACATGATTTTATAGTCTAACTAGCAATTCCAATTAACTTTCTTCCCTACATTTTTCTTCCTTGGCTTCACTTATCTACATTCAAACACTTTGCACGCAAAAAAATCTTTGTGTTATGCATTACACATTCTGTATAATGTCTTCTACATATTAGTCTCCACATTATGAGCTTCTACATTATGGGATACTCCGTTATCTTTCTTCTTTCTATGTACTTCATTTTGGGCTTCATGTTCTATGTTCTAGGATACTCCCCCTCTTCCAAGGATGAATTCACTTTTGCATAAGGATACTCTTCTCCATGCAATACATGTCAAATACAATTAATCTCCCACTTAATCACCTTAAGTCAGGTTTAAGTTAATTAAGAAGGTTTAGGTTCACTTAAGGTCATAAGGTCTTGTTTTTTGTCTTCAAGGTTAAAAAATATTATAACATAGCCCCCTAGGCCATCTACAACCCCCTCATTGTCTCTATTGAATACATGAGTCCCCGATCTTCCTAACATTTTTCCTCATCCACTGTCAATTGCATATTTTTATTAATATTTAAAAATATACAATGATTTTCAGACACTTCAACACTCATAGCCATTTATATAAATACATTTATTATGACCTCTATCACTATAGCCCCCATACCCCTAATGTCCCTCTTTATTCTAATCCCCATCTCCCTACCAGTAACCATGCCCTCTATCTCACTCTCTCTCCCCCCTCAAACCTCCACTCCTCACCCTTGTACCCATACCCCCTACTTTATCTCTCTCTCTCTCCCCTACCACTAACTAGATCCCCATCCCCCCCTCTGTCTATCCCTTTCCCCCATACATCCACCCTATATTTAACTTCTCTCTCTCTCTGTCTCTCTCTCTACACACACACATAAGCCCCTAACTTCCAATCTCTATCTCTAAACCCCTAAACCCTAAATATAGTTCTCTCTCCCCCATACTCCCGCTGCTCATAAATCCCCACCACTAACCATCGACACTCCCCCAATGATCCTCTCTCTTCCTAAACCTCTAACCCATAATCTATCTCCCTCTCCCATCTCTAAACCCCCACTCCTAACCATCCCACTCCCACACCCCACTCCATCTCTCTCTCTCCCCTACTACAAAGCACCTCCCCATCTCTCTCTCTTTATATATACACACACACAAATAAACCCCTAACTTCCAATCTCTCTCTCTCTCTCTCTAAAACTATAAACCCTCAATATATTTTTCTCTCCCCCCTACTCTCTCTACCCATAACTCCCCAACACTAACCATTGAAACTACCCAACACTAACCATCAAAACTCCCCCTAGTTATATATATGTATATCTATCTATCTATCTATCTATCTATATCCAAAACCCCATTCTTCACCCTCCTATCCATATCTCTCCACTCTCTCTCTCTCTCTCTCTCTCTCTCTCTCTCTCTCTCTCCCTACCGCTAACCACCTCCCTATCCCTATCTCTATATATATCTATCCCCCTACCCTTAACCACTCTCTCTCTCTCTCTCTCTTACTCTCACTACCCCTACCCCCCCTCTCTTTCTATCTATCCTAATTATCCCCCTTCCTATCTCCTCTGAATGCCACTAACTCCCCCTCCTCTCTCAAACTTACCCCTATCCCTCTTAATAACTCTCTCTATAAAACACTAACATCCCCATGCCTCACCCTCCTACTCCTATCCCCCCCCCACTCTATCACTTTCTGTATCATACTACCCCTACCACTAACCTATCCTCCCTCTCTCTCCCCAATTCCCCTCATACACCCCTACTCCTAACCACCCCGTCTCTCTTTCTCTCCCTCTCTCAACTGCCCCTCCTTACCCCTATTCCTTATCCCCTCTCTTCCCCACGTCCACAACATTAATTGCTTGGAGAGGGGTATAGTGGAAGAGAATGGAATTAGGTAGTGCACATGTGCTATTAGTGGGAACACACTGTTTAGCCACCTTTAACTCTACGCCTCCATGGATTTAAGTTTATGAATGTTTGTAACTAAATGTTGTAAACATTACATAGGAATGTGCATGCATTTATAGCATATGCACATTGTTATCATCTGCGTGCTAATAACACACACACATTCATTTGCCTGAATAAGATAGAGAATGACTTTCTTGTGCACCGCTTATTACTATTTTCATGCATGCATCATTGTTCATGCTATTTTTGTGTCTTCATGTTAGAGCACACATATTGAATAACTCTCTTTGGTGAATTTGAATGTACTTACACCTCTTGGACAAAACTACATTGAATAATTCTTAGACCTATGTTTGGGAGATTGAAACATTCTCAGATCTCTTGGACACAATGAAGCATTCCTTTTGCATTGCAAACAAGGAGCAATTATAAAGGTATGGTGACTTTTCTTCTACATGAGTTATATTTTACTCTTCATTCACAAATATGTAGATTTCAATGCATTTGAAAATTCAGTCCAAACATCAAATACCTCCATTTCTTTCATAAATATTTTAGTCTTCTTGAAATATTTAGAGCTCAATGAAAAGGAAATGAATTGGAACAATCATGGACCAAAAATTTCACATAGATGATCTTTGAATTGAAATGAAACATTGAAACAATGTTGGTCCTTTAAAATATATGGCCACTGGTCCCAACAATCATGAATTATGGCCTAAATCTATAGTTTCATAGCCAAACTATGCTTTTGGTGACATGAAGAAATCACGTTGCTTCAAGACCTCAACATGGGGCACACAATACTCTTATTGGAAAAAAATCACTTGTAAAGCATAAACTATGGTTTAGGGCCTGGTTCGTGGCCTCTACTTCTCCACTCAAGCCCTCATTCGAAGCCTTGTTTTTTTTCACTAAAATAATTTAAAAAATCATATAAACATGTTATATGTTATATATGCTATGTATGTTCATATAACGTACATAAGACATATATGTAAAACTAACACATAACATATATATTCGATGGAGACCTATGCCAAGAATTATCCTTAAGGAGGAGGAGAAATGGAACCTAAAGTGTAAGTGAAATTGTTCTCTTTTGGGGAACCATTACAAGGTTTGTTCTTCTTGGTTAAAATTGTTGATGTATTTGTAACTTCGGAATGTATTCACTTGTATATCTTATGTATTGTACCTCAATGTTTATTCTAGGAAGTGTCTGTAATGTATTTGAGTCATGTCATGCCCCGATGTTCCTATCGGGAGATTCAATAATGTAAACAATTCATGTAAAGTCATTGTGGGTAACCCTCCTATTGATCAAGGGTTAAATTCCCCATAGTTGTGGGGCACTAGGGTTATTAGACTCTCCTAGAGATGTCGGCTCTAGTAATTAATTGTTAAGTGGGGCCGACATGTTGAAGTGGACATTAAGTGAATGAAAGAATATAAATAAAGAGTGAGCCTCTCTATTTATCACACACACACTCATTCACTGGGGCGCATGAGTGAGAGAGAAGAAGTTGGGATTAGAGAGAGATACTACTGGTGCCGAGAGATCATCTTTATGTTTTCGGGTTTTAATTTTGGTGTTGATTCGATCTCTGAGGAAGTTGTGGGGTTTTCCCCTTCATGGTTTCCTCGAGGAAAATTCTTTGTGTTTCTTGTCTCTTGTGTTTATTGTTGTGCATGTTATTCTCTCAGATAAGATCCTAAGATAATGCTAGCTTAGAATGATAAAAATCTAGCATGGTATTAGAGCTAACCTGAGAAGAAGAAATTGTACAGCTGTAGAAGCTAGGGCTTCTTACTTTTGGGTCTCTATCCATAATCCATCATCAAAAGTATGCTAGTCTAACTCTCCATTGAAGGGCGCATCTTTCTGTCGAAGCGGAATTCGATTCCGAGCATTTTCAGTTTTCGGTGTGGGAAATTAGGGCTTTCTACAGAAGAGGAATTTTTGTGTGAGCTCGACATAGGATTTCTCTCCTCATCAAAATATAATTTTAGAGACCTGGGTCGAGATTTTTGGTTGGGTATAACTCCGGGAAAGTTAAACCCTAGTTTGACCCATGTTTGACCCTGGGCCGAAAAAACCCTAAAATACTAAAACTGATACGTTTTGGTACATTCACTATATCTCGGGCTTGGAGAATATTCAGGAGCTGAAACTTTCCCAGGACGAATATAACATACGTAAATATGTTGTGTCCAAACTTTAGCCTCATATTCGCTATATGCTAGGAGATATGATCCCTCCAAGTTAGGGTTCCAGCCTCTTCCAGGATTCATCTACAAACATGACACCTGGGGATAATTGCAATATCTTGAGCTACAAAGGTCAAAATGAAATTTATGAAGATTTTATAGAAAGGGCACAGACTTTAATTTCTGTGGTAGAATTTTCAGACCCTGAAGATGAAACAATGACACGTGGCAGTCCGTACAACTTCGCTATGCTGAACAGTCCTGAAACTGGTCACCTTGGGAAAACTAGCATAAGTCCCAATTGGTGAAACCAATTATGATGAAACCTATGGTTTTGGAACAGGGACATGTGAGGATACCTTATCAGAAATTTTCAGACACATAGGAGTAGTAATTTTAGAGATATCGCAGAAACAGTATCAGGCATTTCTGCAGAAGAAATTGGAAAACTAGGGCTTCTTGTTCCGGGAGCTTCCCTCCACTATTTTCAGAAAAGGAGTACATTGGACAGCTCAAATTGAAGAGGTCTATATTTATATCAAATTAGATATGAAATATTCCAAATTTTTAAAATTATGTTTTCTCTGACAAACCCTAGATCGACCAGCTCCGGAACCAGGACAGACACCTCAAATCGGTAAGATCTAATCTTTTGCTATTTTCATTTGAGGTTCTCATTTCAAAGTGATCTATCACATCAGCTTGATGACAAGCTTGATGAGGCTGAAAAATTCCAAGCATGGAAGTATATGATGTCACTATTTCTTTAAGGAAATGAATTGGACACCTACATAAGTAGAGAGGTTCCAGTTCCAGAGGGAGATGAGGCTAAAAGCCTTACACAAGAAGAACTTGGTCAAGGCCAAGAAGATCATTGTTGATTCAATCACATATCAAATTGTACCAAAAGTGTCTTCACTAAAGACACCAAAAGAGAAGTTTGATTCCTTGACCAAGCTATTTGAAGGGAAGAACATAAATCGAAATATGACTTTGAGTAAACAGTTGAAGAATGTGAAGATCTAGAATGCAGAGACCTTACAGTCATACTTTACGAGGGTCTCTCAAATTAAAGAACAAATTGTAGCAGTAGAAGAAGAAGTGGAGAATGAAAAAGTGGTGATAGCCACCTTGACTGGCTTCCCAGAATCATGGTATTCATTTATGCGAGAAATGTGTGCCAGAAGGAAGTGATTACTTTCAGCAGACTCTGGGAAGAAGAAGAGGCTTGACTCATAATAAGAGAAGAGAAGATGGGAGCAACTGAAGATCAAGCTCTCACCATCCAAATATCCCTCAAGCGATGAGTAATACGAAGAACTCAACTCTTGAAGAACCTCTTATCCATCTTAGAATTTGGATGAGAAATGATGCTATTATGAATGAAGAAGATGATGAAGTCGAAGGCTCAAGAAGGAGTCTACCCACAAAACAAATAAAGATAAGTATTCAATTGTCATTTCATGATATTGTTATGCATTTGTTTATATTTAGTTGATGTATTATGCATGATAGAATGTTTGCATTAATGACAGTATACTACTAATATGCATGTGATGGGTAAGTAGCTCATGGTGCTATACAACTCTCCATTGCTACTTATCTAGAATGAAACCTCTTTGCTGACATATTAGATTAGTGCACAAACTCAATTTTGTCCTGGTGGAGATGGAAGGCATCTAGAAAAGTTTCCATGAGATATGGATGAATGTTGTATTGGCTAAAATAATTGCATGATCATATATTTATGCATAAGAATTTGCCATTATGAATATGCCTTATGAAATGTTTCTAAGCATACAACTAATGCATTTGACTTGTAGGAAAGATCGCATAAAATCGCCTACAAGCAATGAAGGATGAGACTTGTTCCGAAGAACAAGTGACGAAAGTTCAAGATAGAGGATCTTGGTATCTAGTGATCCTATATGGATACATCAAATATTAGTAGCAGAGGAAGCTACTTGTCACTCCGGTACAGAATGTTTCAGTGCATAGAGTACGAAATACAGAGGGAGAATGATGCTCCACTTCAAAGGGAGTGACTACAGAAGATCCTGAAGTTTGACATGGTACAACATGATGGACAACTTACTGATGATTCTAGGATTTACTGAGAGTAAAGCGGATTCCAAACTTTTCTTCAAGGTTGAAGGTGGAAGACCAGTGATGGTCCTATTATATGTTGATCACTTGTTCCTAATAGAAAATAGGAACTCATTAAAGTTGTAAGGAGACTTGCTGCCAAGTTCGAGATGAAGGACTTGGGGATGATGCACTACGTTCTAGGCATGGAGGTGTGGACAAGGGAAGTATGTAGTAGAGATCCTGAAGAGGTTCAAGATGATGGACTACATGACCACACCTGTGGCATCGAACCTGAAGCTATTGAGTGTTACTTCATCAGATTCGGTTGATGCCATGATGTATCGTTAGATGATTGGGTCCTTGATGTACCTCACAAATATGAGACCGGATATTTGCTTTGCTGTGAACACCTTGAGCCAGTTCTTGACAGATCCAAGACATGTTCACTTGATTGCTGCAAAGCATATTCTAAGCTACCTGAGGGGTACAATTGATTATGGGCTCAAGTATGAGGTGAATCAGAAGTTTAACTTGGGCGGTTATGTTGATTCAAATTGGGTAGGTAGTGCCATCGATAGGAAGAGCACTTCAGGGTGCTACTTCAGTATGGGATCAAGTGTGATCTCTTGGTTTAGTAGGAAATAGTCTTGCGTGGCACTGAGTACAGCTGAAGCAAAGTATGTCGCAGCTTGTTCAGCTAGTTGTGAGGCAGTATGGCTAAGGAATCTACTATCTGATTTATTTGATCTCCAGTTAGATGCTACTTGTATATATTGCGACAACCAGAGTTGTGTGAAGTTGTCAGAGAACCTAGTGTTCCATGACAAGTCGAAGCATATCGAGATCAAATATCACTATATCAGGGATATGGTGCAGAGAGAAGTAGTGAAGGTCCAGTATGTTGCGACAAACGATCATATAGCTGATGTGTTGACTAAGCCATTGGATAGAGTGAAGTTTGAGTACTTCAAGGAGAAGCTTGGTGTTCTCCAGATCGAGGTTCCCTCCAAGGGAAAGTGATGAGTCAGTGAGCCATTCTGACATGGTGAGAGGATTGGTTCCTTCCATGGTCAGATGTAAGGGCTGAGCCATTTTGTCATGATGAGAGGATTGGTTCCTCGCATGTCAGATATAAGTGCTGAGCCATTCTGAGGTGACTATAGGATTGGTTCCTACATGATCAGATATAAGTGTTGAATTCCATTCTCTGAATGGAGGCACCTAGTCAGTTACCAAGAATACTAAACCTAGAGATGAGAGCCATTCTGACATGGTGAGAGGATTAGTTCCTTCCATGGTTAGATGTAAGCTATGAGCGATTCTGTCATGGTGGGAGGATTGGTTCCTTCCATGTCAGATGTGAGTGCTAAGCCATTCTGAGGCAACTATGGGATGTGTTCCCACATGATCAGATATAAGCAATGAATGCCATTCTCTGAATGGAGGCACCTGGTTAGTTACTAGGAATACTCAGTTTGGGACTGAGGGCCATTCTGATATGACTGTGGGATGTAATATCACATGATCAGATATAAGTGCAGGGCCATTCTGATGTGTTTGAGGGATGTGTTCCCATTTGATTAGATATAAGGGCTAATGCCATTCTCTAGGAGAATGGAGGTACCTGGTCAGTTACCAGGAACCCTTAGTGTGGGACTGAGAGCCATTCTGACATGGTGAGAGGATTGGTTCCCTCCATGGTTAGATGTAAGGGTTGGGCCATTCTAACATGGGGGCAGGTTGGGCCCTCCCATGGTTAGATGTAAGGGCTGATGTCATTCTCTAGGAGAATGGAGGCACCTGGTTAGTTACCAGGAACCCTCAGTCTGGGACTGAGAGCCATTCTGACATGGGAGCAGGCTGGGCCCTCCCATGGTCAGATGTAAGGGCTGGACCATTCTAACATGATGGTGGATGTGTTACTCTAATGGTCATATGTGAGTGTTGGGCATGCCTTTTTGACGAGATGAGGTCAGATGTAAGTGCTGGGCAGGCCATTCTAACTTAGGGTCAGATATAAGTGTTGAAGAAGACCTACATGTAGGCTAGGCCTATAACCAGCATGAAAAAGGGTTGGCTCAGTAGAACTTCCTGTGACGAGAAGAATCATGAGATAGCACCAGTGATGTTGACCCAGTGATGATCCAAATCGAGTGATGATCCAGATCCAGCAGTGATGATCCAGATTTAGTGATGTTGATCCATCAGAGATGATCCAGATTGAGTGATGATCTAGATCTAGTGATGATGATCCAGATTGAGTGATGTTCTAGATCCAGTGATGTTGATCCAGCAGAGATGATCCAGATCGAGTGATGATCTAGATCCAATGATGTTGATCCAGCAGAGATGATCTAGATCGAGTGATGATCTAGATCCAGTGATGATGATCCAGATCGAGTGATGATCCAGATCCAGATGAAGATGACTTGAAGATGAAGATGACCTGAAGATGAATATGACTTGAAGATGACAAGAACTCGATGATGATCTAGATGATACAGAGAAGAAAACTTGTGCTGATAAATTGTGTTGAGAGAATACCTTCCTAGTTAAGAGGGAGTGTTGATGTATTTGCAACCTTAGAATGTATTCACTTGTATATCTTATGTATTGTACCCCGATGTTTATTCCGGGAAGTTTTTGTAATGTATTTGAGTCATGTCATGCCCTGATGTTCCTATCGGGAGATTCAATAATGTAAACAAGTCATGTAAAGTCATTGTGGGTAACCCNATAGTATGGGGCACTAGGGTTATTAGAATCTCCTAGAGATGTCGGCTCTAGTAAGTAATTTTTAAGTGGGGACGACATGTTTAAGTGGAAATTAAATGAACGAAAGAATATAAATATAGAGTGAGCCTCTCTATTTATCACACACACTCTCACTCACTGGGGCGCATGAGTGAGAAATAAGAAGCTGGGATCAGAGAGAGAGACTACTGCTATTAGGAGACCATCTTTATGTTTTTGGGTTTTACTTTTGGTGTTGATTCTATCTCTAAGGAAGTTGCGTGGTTTTCTCCTTTATGGTTTCCTCGGGGAAAATTCTTTGTGTCTCTTGTCTCTTGTGTTTATTGTTGTGCATGTTATTCTCTCAGATAAGATCCTAAGATAATGTTAGCTTATAATGATAAAAATCTAACAAAAATGAATTTTATTAAAAGGAAAAATCATTTCCCATTATGGGAATTATTTTTTTATCCTTAACCCAATTTTATTTTCTTGAGGAATAAGGAATCCCATTGTGGGCATGGATTATAAGCTTGAATTTCCTATCCCAAATTATTTTCCTTGATGGAATAATGCATCCAATTGCAGTGATGAATTAAGATCTTGAATTTCATTGCACACATCCATTTCTTTGATACCATAATCTCACCTATTATGGAAATATTCTATTAATTTTCATTCCTTAACAAAATCAATATGATTTTGGCTTGAAATTGATGCCATTGTAATGGAATTCACTATATAAAGAGGTCCATTTAGCTTTGAGATAAGTATGTTATATCTTATGTGATTTATACATGATTAGATTGTTTATACATTATCATTGTTGGCATGGTTATATTGTTTCTATAATAAGTGGTTCATGACCCGATTACTTTGGAAATTGTATGGAAGGATCCTCATTTCATACTTGAAAAAAATCCCTTATTTGTTATTTCTTTCTGCAGGTGTAATAATATTGTCTTGATAAATAACCTATTTGTATATGGGAATAAACAAAGTAGAGATAAAATTCCATAAGGAAGGATATTCCCCTTGAAAAGGTCTAGGATCTAAGAGAAAAGGCTAGGCTAGGCATGGAGAAACATAGACATCCACATGTCACTTCCTTAGATCTTAGCACAATGCATGGCATAATGACCTCTAGTTCAACACCAAAGGCAATGTATATGCATCCAATAAATCCCACTCAAATTCTAACATCAAGTCAACCTCCAATAATCCAGCAACAAGCAATGATCAAGTGCTTCAAGACATTCAAATATTGGAAGATGTTGAGTATGCATAATTTGAATTTCAAGGAGTTATTAATTTTTAATATCCCCAAGAAGAACACACACATGTTGAACACACTCCCATTCAAGGCCAACGTGTGAATGAATTTCCACAATAAAATAGTGATGGGACTCATATCTAAGATGCAAAATCCATGGTGGTGGTGATGGTGTTCTACAATAATGTCAAATTGAATCAATGAGAAATGGACATGAATAGGGATAAGACACGTGGTAAGTAATTTTTGGATAGTCATCGATATAGATTCATCACATTCTTATAGTTGCAACACAATACAAGGGACACATGGATTTTGTTACGTTATAAGCTCAAACAACCCTTTGTTTGAAATATGGATGCATAAAATTTATCCCTTTTGTGGCCACTATATTAGTGATGATTGGGATGATTGTGAGTCAATGTAATGGGTTGATGAGTGGGATCATCTATCACTTGCAACATACACATGTGCAGTTGTTAAAACAATCCAATTAGAGGAGGTCCAGTTGACTATTTCGGTCAACTATGATCATATATATGATCTTGTACAACTAGGTAGATATATTTGCAATCATATCTGAGATTCCTTCTTGATTTTTTAACCATGGTATCAAACCCATACATGTTTGTATTTGACTGTACAATGCATTTTTACAGGACACATCTATGCAATTGTTTACATAAAATACAATGAACGAGGTCTGAATTATTGGATAACATAATGCATCCAAGGAAATATAACACCCTATGCATCATTAATATTTGGTCAAGGAATTGAACTTCCCATTGTATCGATGTTCGTTAATGGTGAATATATTACACTAGATGGAAAATCAAGAAATACCAATGGGTATGTATACATGGATTCCATACCAGGTTCAGTGGTGTATCACTTTACGAATCTAATCATTGGTACAGATATCCAACTACAAGAAATATTTAAAAAGAGATCGAACATGGTGCACTACTTCCTAACGCATGCAGAGCATGAGAGATTGATGGAGACGATTAGCAACAAAGAGGATCCATATGACCTACATGAATGAGATTGCAAAGTTAATGTCACATCTGTTATGGAAAAGAGTCATACTAAGGTAACTATTTCATGTTATGTACATAGTTTATTCATGTTAGAATGTTTAATCATGCACATTGTCTAAGTATTTTTTTAACATGATTGTTAGATTGTACGTATTATTGTATTCTACCTTGCATTATATAATTTATTTCATATTTTCTCTTGACACCTTCCCAAAAGTATTAAGTGTGATCATACATGTGTGGTCGATAATTTTACTATATGTAGTGTTTCTTGATCACTTGAATTGTTCTCCCATGGGTTTTATTCATAATCCAAAATACATTATCTAACCTCTCACTATGATTGCATAGAGTCCTCTCTTTCTACTCCTTCTTAACATCACGTAACAAATTTTTTGTGTTGGGTACATACCTTACCTCTTTAATTTGTAAAATTTTATTAACAACAATGCACATTTACAATGTTCTTGACCACAATCCAATTGCATATAGGATCTTTTTTCACCCCTCTATCTCATCATGGTCACCACCTATGTTGGATCCTCTCACTTACTAGATCCTACATAAGTTCTAAGTTGTAAAGTCACATTGTTCCATTTTAGGTATGTGCTTTTGCATGATCCTACAATCCTATGCATTACACATGTTCTCTAGATCTCTCATTTAGAGCCCAATTTATATTTTTTTATATTTAAGGTATATAAGCCCCTACTTTATTCATAAGCCATCATTCTTTAGATACCATTTTTTTAAAACCCAAAACATGGCTTGGTTGAAGTGAACCACCCTTACTTTGTCAAACCCTTATGAATGATGCCCTATACTTCTCCCTAAAACCACATGTTGTGCTAAATTTTTATGTATTTCATGCACTCAAAGGGATAAATTGATCATTCTTAGCCACATATGTGTTCATATTGCTAGGTTTTTTGGCTTGTTATTAATATTCTAGGCATATGGCAAGTTCAATACAGTTGCATACAGTTGTTTTTGCAGGGTTACAATAGATCTCTCTTCTCTACTATTGAGGTGATATCTCTTATCATGAAATCTACTTATGTGTTGTAAACCATTCTCTGCAAATATATCGATCATACTAAAAGAATTGTTGGGTTTTTCATCCTCCGTGTTTGGAGGGTTTTACTAGGGCATATCTTGTCTCTCATGGCTGATTTATGGAGCTGGTTTATGTGGCTGATTTATTTATGAGATTCATATGTGGATGATATAAAGATTCATATGTGGCTGGTTTTTGAAATTCGTAAGTGATGAAATTATTTGATAAAATTTTTAAAGTTCAAGCATCTACAATTTTTCTCAAACATCAACATGGTTTCAAAGCATAGGGAATGAAAGAGATTATTTTTGTGCAGCAATATAATCCTACATAGATATTGAAGATTTGAGAAAAATATTGAAGCCATGACATCGATATCCATTCAGGCGAAAGACTTCCTAGAAGGTACTTCCAAATTCAACACATGGAAGGCAAGGGTGTTCAATATTCTTGAAAAGCATAACCTTGATGATTATATATATCCACAGTGGTGGAGGATATTATGACCAATGAAGGGTGAATCAACTTCAAGAAGAATGAATCGAAGTACAAGCATATCATCTTTGATTCGATTAAGGACAATCTCATGTCCATGATCATTCTGTTAAATACCACACGGTAGCATTTTGATACACTCACCAATATTTTCAAGAAGAAGTCACCTCGATTCAAGAATAGGGGCATATCAAAAGCAAGGTTGTGTACACTAAAGAGGAGAATATTGTCCCCATGGAAAGAATGAATAAAGGGAGGAATTCTTCCACTACACATAAGCTCTTCCATTGAAGTGAATAAAGAAGGACTCTAATTTTATTCGCAAGGGTGCAAAGATCAAGAGGGAGTCCACACAAATTAATAAAAGACAAGTACTTTATATTCTGATTGTTCTATTTTTCGTTAGAAATCAGATATAAAGGTTTTTTAATATGTTTCATGACTAACATATAGAGATCTATATTCTTGGACTTTGGAATTGTGTTGAGCATATACATTATTGTTTTTCTTTTATTGGCATATTGTTGATTTCATGAATCCACATTATGTGATATAATATAGGACTAATATAAGAATTATGCAGGATTGCTATATTCTTATGTATGACTGATATAAAGCTGAAAATTTACTTCATAATACATGAGATAGAGGGATGCATGCTTGCTTCATGAGTTGTGAATATAAGACTGCAAGATTGGTCATAATATATGAGATAGAGGGATTCATGCTTGCTTCATGAGATATGAATATGGGGATGCATATTTCCTTCATAAAATATGAATTTTTGAAGTAATATAGGACTTATATAGGGTTTCAAAACATCACATAAGATATGAATGGGGTTATGTCAAAACATTGATTTAGTCTATGTACATTACTGTGTGCACCATTGCTAGTATGTTGCAACTTTTCATGTGATTACATTTCTTTATTATGTAATTCTATTAATTATTTGAATAATTTTTCTTGTATTGAAAAACATATGCCTTGACCTAGAAGAAGAGAATGACATGGATTCATTCAGATGGATGATCCTGAAAGAGAGTAGATCAGGAGGTTCCTATGTTTCTTAGGAAGAAGACATAATAGAATCCCTAATTCTATTCAGAGAAATGTAAAGACTCCTAAAGGTGATGCATTTATCTTAATAATATTCATATATGTGTTAGATATAGAGGAGTATGACTCTCCATGATGGAGGACTCAAATTTATGATTCTCACATCCTAGATGTTGAGAGGGAGAAGCTAGATTAGCTAGCTACTGGAAAAACCAATAGAGCTGGTTAAATTAACCTCATGCTATGTACAAACCATGTATAGTACTCATATTTATAAGGAATATATATGTAATAATATTGTATGATTCTTAATTTTAGAGTGTACTAGTTATTAGATAATATTTTCTTCTGTTGATAAAATGTTCAGTAGAGTTCCTGAAAGGATTCAAGAACAATGGATTATAAATCCATGATCACACACATAAGATAAATCTGATCCTTGTTCAGATTTGTAAGATCTCATAGATGTTAGATATATCGATTCAGGTCCCAGTATCAGTTATATGCTTTACAGTTAGTACATAGACATGTATAACAAAGAGTGTGTGTTCTGTTACCTACTTGGTACAAGAGTATGTGGATTCAGGCATGTCTAAGTCAATAAAAGTAATTTTCACGGATACATGGATTCTGAATAGTACAATGATTGAGAAAGATCACATAAAAGATGTTGCTCAGATAGAGCATATTATAAAGAAATAAGACTTTACAAAGTTACGATTCAGTTATATCCAAGACACGGTGCAGAAAGGAATTGTGTAACTCCTGTACATATCCACGAACGAGAAGAATTTCCAGCATATTTACTAAGCCTATGTCCAGAACAAGATTGGTATAGTTTAAAAGGACTCTCTAGTTGAAGAGGGAGTATTGATGTATCTTTACAAGAAGAAACAATTAAAAATCCCTAAACTAGTTAGGCAAGGTACATGACTTAGGAAGCTAGAGGCTGTGATATATTATGGAGAAAATACACTTGAGAGGAGACAAGGTCAAAGTATCTAAGACTATTCGATACTCAAGAAGAGTTATAGTTTGGCCTATTAGACAACAATTAAAAAACTCTTGGAGAGGTTAGATAGCCAAACAATTAGCTATGTGGGATATTGTGATATGAAATCACTATGAAAGTGATCAGGTCTTGAAGAAAATCACTGAGAAAGGAAAGCTCACAAAGAACTTCTTCATATGGTGGAAGATTCTTGAAGTCAACAAATGTTGAAGATTGAAAGAAAAAAAAATACTTTCTTTCTATATGAAAATTACACATTTAATTTGTTTTTTATAATGTATATGAAATCCATGGTTTCTAGTTTAGATAAACTGCATTCTGGATCGGATCCAGATGCCGCTTCAATGTATAAGTAGTTGGTTCGTCTCTTAAAATATTTGGAAGACATGTTGTATTATATGCTTACTAATAAGCATATGTTTGACTACCATTGAGGTACATTAGAATAGTTTCTTTATTGTATTTGATAGATGGTAGACCTATTGTGCTATCCAACTATTGTTTTATCTTGAGATAAGATATGTATGTTGCAACTAATACTACAAAATCTAAGTGCAACTAGTACTACAGAAGCAAGGTATTTGCTAGAGAGTACTACATAATAAAAGTGTGTTGCATATAGTACTGACTATTAAGAAGTAGTGTAGCTTTGGAAGCTACCTGCTAGGTTGAAATACTTGAGCCTATAATTAGTAAGTGTTAATAGTCAAGCTTTCTGAAAAACCTTGTGTTAATAACACATTGAGTGAAAGTTTTACTTCATCGAATTCATGGTCATGTAAAATAAAGTTTCAGTACATAGCTACTGATGAGCAGATTGAAAATTTTTGGACCAGTTGTTGTCAGTGACAAAGTTGACATACATCTGAGATAAAGCTTGGTATGGTAGGAAATTCCTAGTAAAGTATAGATGTCTCTGTCGATGAGAGGGAGTGTTGTTTGTACAACATCAAGATTCATTATCCAGACTTGTGAGTGATATCAAGTCAGACTTGTGAGTCATATCAAGTCCTATGTATCCTCATATGATTGAGGTGGTGATGTTGTATTGTAAATATTATGAGTAATATCAAGCTAAGTCTTGTGAGTAATATCAAGCTAAGTCTTGTGAGTAATATCAAAGAATGTACTTGTGAGTAATATAAAAGACTATACTTGTGAGTAATATCAATTCAAGTATTCTCATAGAAGGTACCCTATGAGATGGACCTCCATTTATGGAGATGAGCTTGTAAGTGATATCAAGTTGAGTCTTGTGAGTAATATCAAAAAAGTAGTCTTGTGAGTAATATCAAGTCCTACCAATATCCTCATTTATTGAGGTGGAAAAATTTACTTGGTAAAGTGGAAATACTATGTGATATATTGCTATTCATTGTCACTAAGTTCTATAAGTATCCTTTAGGGCTTAGCTACCCCTAGACTGAATTATTTTAACATATGACTATATGACCCTCCATAATATATATGATCATCAATATGCATGGAATAATTATTCTAAGTATGATATTGTCACATGCCCCAATTTGCAAAACAATTTAATGTTATTGAGGAACATTATGTTATATTTTATGATAAGTTTGTAATCGACGACCAAGTGGGGTCAAGAATAATTAATGTATTTCAGAATATTTTATTAATAAATAAATAAATGATGAGACAATAGCTTAGGGAAGCTGTTAAAAGAGTGTTAATTCGTCACTTGGTGGAGGAGACTGGGTGAAGAGTATACTGACAAGTGGAAACATCCTCAAACTACTTCTAACAGTTGCAGGTGGCAACTTCCCTATATTTGTGGTCATGCTTCTCAAAGAAAGTGGAATTGGAGCAGGTGGCTCATTAAGTAAAAACTGGCCCAGAAGACCTAGGATTATTATAAAATTTCTAATTGCAGATAGCTGAGGCTGCTCATTCTGGAATGGTGATCATTCAGGGTGAATGAAGTGCAGATGAGAAATTCGATGGAGGGTATTGATTGTAGTGAGTTTGAGGGGTTAACTATTGAGAACTGAACTTATGCAGCTTCTAGGCTGAAGTTCTTACTGTTGTAAGCATGATTGAATTACTGCTGTAATTAGACAAGTAAGGTGATAGAAGGTCTTAAGGATATGTCCTTCACCCAGTACTCTACCAGGAGGACCGAGAAACAAGCTCGGGGGTCCTGAGGAAGTGTAGACTAAGCTTTCTCCAGAAGTTGGTTGGGAGGAAAAACCTCCTTAAGCTGTTGTCACCTTATCATTTGACAAGTTTTTATTTGTTCAGGTTATTTATAATTTATTTACTGTTTTCAGTAAATGTTTACTAGTTTTTCAAAGATATGCATGTTATTGTTTTGTTAGGGATATGTAGATTATAAACAGTAGTATTTATGCTAAATGAAAAGTAAATAGAAATAGATTAACATACTGTATTTTTCCACGACTTGTATAGGAAGTACTCTAGTACAGCTGGTTGATTAAGTAATGTGATAATTTGTTATTAACTCTAAATGAAAAATGTAAATAATTTCTTTTACAGTTTGCATATGATTCATTCCAGAGAAACATCAGTACGTAATTTATCTATTGAAAAACTGAATATGTATATATAAATCTTTAGTAATCATACTAATCATAGAATATCATTAGTACTGATACTTATTATAAATACAATAGACAAAGTTAAACAAATAAACATAAGAACAGTAAACAAACTAGCACTTAGGGTTTGGAACTAGATAGTATGCCATAAGTTCTTATAATAACTTATTCCAAGATCATATTTGCATTCCACACTAAAACAAGATGTTTCTACTGTAAACTTCAATGGTTTGCTTAAGGTTATCGAAAGACAGGTTTACCCTTATAAATAGACTTTCTTACTCTTATTTTTTTTATAAAATATAACAGATGAAATTAATTATTTATAAAAGTAAAAATAGAAAAACAAAACCAAAATTATTCCTGTAATTTCTATTTATTTACAGAACTATAGGGTAATTAAAATACTAACCCTTCTAAGCAAAAGCAGAGTACAAAATTTACTCTTTAACACAGTAAAAGCTTCCAATAAATTAATTTACTGTAAATCATTCTAATTACAAGATAACATAAAAAAATTAAATAACACAGTTAATGATTTAAATAAGAGACAAAATAGAAAGTATCGTAATGGCTCATATGCATTTTATAAATATCCAACGAGGCTTAAATCCTACACAAAAACAAACTCTACATTTTATTTTCTTAAAATAGAAACAGTAAATCCAATTTTTTTTAAACTATTAATAACCCTTCGCTTGTTTATAAGTCTTGACTGAGTAGAGAGTCTTTTTCTTCACCATCTAAAATCCATTTAAAAACTTAATTAACCAGGCAGAGGTCGAACAACCTCATCACGGCTTAGAGCCGAGTTCCAAAGGTTAAACAAAAAGTTTTTACATCTCTAAGGCCATACGGAACTTTCAAGAAAGTCACAAGTCACGGATGCTACATCCTTAAAGATTTCTTTCCATAATACCCTCTAGGGTTTAAATTTTTTACATAAACAAAACAACATGAAGAAGTAACCTAACAAGTAAATCAAGGCCGAGCCTCAACCAACATAGCAAAATATCTTATTTTTTGACCACCATAATACCAATGCAGGAGAAACCCTCAGTGCAACCGGGGCTTACCAGAGTCTGCATAGTTGAAGGAACAAGCTCGATTCCAATATACAGAGTTGTGAGGAGGACCTACACAGAGTAACCATATTTTTGTTGGTTACAAATATTTTAACAAATTGAATAAATTCAACATCTACTTCATCTAAAAACTGGGTTTGGGTCTTTACCTGGTAGCGTCTTAGATTGAATGAAGTTGTGGAAACCAGCCACCTAAAACCGCTTATTGGAACCTCGCCGAAAGTTAAGAAGACATCAAGTCACGATTTTGAAGGAAACGAATAACACTCCAACCTAAATGAAGAAGCACTCTTGTATAAGCTCTGTCCACTGTTTTCAATCTTAAAACTAACTCAGTCCTCTTATCGTTGAAGAAAATAAGTTTATATACTCTTATTATGCTACAACAACCTTTAAGCACCGAAAATACACCTCATACTCTCACCCAAACAAGCTTATAGTGCTAGGTTGAAAGGTAGTTTATATACAAGAGAGATGACAGAGTCATGGCGGCCACGAACTCACAGCTCAGCCGCACCAGTCGATGAACCTTTTCTTTGCAAACAAAAGGTAGGGTTCTCACTTTTAAGTCAACCTATCTTGTGGATAGAACTATCTCCACGTGTCTTCCCAATAATTTTACAATTCGTGGGTGCAAAAAAATAGTGTAGTGTGGATTCAATCTACATTAAAATTATTGAAGTCAAAACCTTTAATCATTAAAACATTGCAAAGTTTATGATTATTAATAATGCTTTTAACTTTAATCATTAAAAAACCTAATCTATGAACTTTAAATTTTTGGGAAGGTTATTCTTTTAAAGAGTTTGTTGTGGGACATGATAGGGAAGGCTATTATTAACTATGTTTTATAAAACATAGATAAAAGACATGCTTTCAACTAGGACTATAATCTTAACGCATTTTCCTTAATGCATTGTGTTTTTAGGACTGCTAGTAAATACAGTCCTTAGACTAAATACAGAGTTTTAGTGAAATTCTAGCAACTTAGTAAAGAGTAAATAGATAAAAGAACAATTAATTGGGTTACTCATAGAGAGTGTGTTGTTTATAGAGCCCTATAATGAAGGTAATTGTGATAGAAACCAAACAGTGTTGAGTGGACTAAGCATTAAGCTGCGAACTTTGTTTATTCCTTTTTTAAGCACTAGATCACAATTACTATAAGTAAGAATACAAGTAGTCTTTAGAATTTAATCTTAACCACCCAAATGTTTTGATAGTAATCGATTAGGAAATTTAATCCATGCATATGTAGTTTGTTTAAATGTCATTACGGAATTTTGACAGCAAAATAAATTAAGATCAACATTACCTCTTATGGAACAAGCTGCAAATAAAACATTCTAAGTCTAGCATCATAAACATGCTAGAGAAGCCTTCTTCTTGATTTGAATATAAATATTATTTTACTGGAACATACGCTTACCTGCTAAACCTGTAAGGAACCATCAGTCACATAAGAAACTTTCTCTACTTGACAAAAGAAATCAACAGTATTTCTAGCATCAGTAAATTACAAGTTTCTTTTCTACTTTCTGGAAAATTACAATTGCTAAGTTGAAAACAGTACTAACACTGTTTTTTAAAAACAAGCCTCTATATAATACAAATTCTTATCAAGAAGTAACCTCTGTTTCTCTTTCAAACTATTTTATTATCTGCTGATAGTTAGGGGTATCTTAGCGGTGACAATTGACATTTTATGTCAAATGAAAATTTTTAAATTTTTATGAATTTTTGGGTTATTACATGTGGTATCAGAGCACAAGGTTCAAACACTAGGCCTGAATGTAGCTCAACTTGCTTATGAGGAATAGTAAATTTAAATAAACATGCTAATGTTGTTTTCTTTGGAATGGTACATCCAGAGAATTTTGTTCCCAACTTAATGACATGTATGGATAGATTGGAAGAATATGTGGATGAGGAGTCTCCTTACACTGAACAAAATAATTTTCAAAAAGAAACTATATATACAAGAAGAGATAACTAATAATTCTTCTGAACTACTACAAACTGTTAAGGAACTAAAAACAGAGATGGAATTGGTTAAGAAAGAAGATGAGAGGATTCTGAGAGCTCAAGAGCAGCTAAATCGGATTTTAATGGAAAGATTTCATACTGAGGGAAAAGATAAAAGAACTGATTCTGAAGATAGGGGTTATCAGTACAAAGATAAAAAGACTAAACAAAGTAAAAATGAAATCAACTCATCTTCTGAAGTATACGGTGATTCACATAAACAAAACTTCCATTATACTAGTAACATCAGTGAAGATGATCACTATACTAGGAAGAGAAAGTTTAAATCTTACGAAGAATTTTTTGGGGAATTCAAGAAGATCAAGCCACCAATCTTTAATGGAGAAACTGAAAAGGGGGAAGAAGCAGAATCCTGGCTGCCCAGGAAGAATAAATACTTCCAAATTTATAACTACTCTAATCAACTGAAGGCCATGATGGCTATTTATAATCTCACAAGAAAAGGATATATATGGTGGCAAGACTTAAAAAGAGTAAAAGGTGTAAGGGAGAAAAATATAAATTGGAGTACATTTAAGAAATATTTAAGGAAGAAATTTTTATCTAAACAGTATTATGATGAAACGGCTAAGGAATTTTATGAGCTAAAACTGGGAACAATGAATATGAAAGAACTAAATAGTAAATTTCTAAGTCTGCTCAGGTATGTGCCGTATATTATGGATGAGAAACCTAAGGTATAGCGGTTTCTCAGCTGTTTACCTTATCATATAAATGACAGAATTGAGTATGACAATCCAAAAACTTTAGAAGAAGCAATGAGAAAAGCGAATTTATGTTATGAACAGAATCATAAAAAGGAAAGTATGATGAACTGGAAGGCCAAAAGGAATAATAAATTTGAATAGAAAAATAAAAATTTTGTGCCTAATCAAAATTTTAAGAATAATAACAACAGAAATTTTCCTAGTAAAAATTTCCGAGCGAACAAAAGTAATTCACAGACCAATCCAAATAATCAAAGGAATAAAGAATCTGCTAACAACCATAGTAACTATACAAAGAATTTTGAACGAAAGGAACCCATAAAGTGTTGGGAATGTAATGGTCAGTATTATGCATCAGTTTGTCCCAGTCAGAAGAAGACTGTTAGCAACATACACACAATACAAGAGGAGATGACTGTTGGTGATCTAACGAGGACAATGCCCAAGATCAACGCAACATTAGAGAACCAGCAAGCAGATTATCACACTTCCATGGTGGAAGTGGAAGGTAAGATAAATCAAATACCTATATCTATTTTAATTGATCCAGGAGCCAGTTTAAGCTATATTTCTCCTAATTTACCAGAAAAGTGTAAGCTTTCAATTGAGAGGTTTGCAAGATCTTTGTTAGTTCAGCTAGCTATTGGTGCAAAGAGAAAAGTAGTTAGCTTTGTTAAGAATTGTGTGGTAAATATGGATTAGTTTGAAACCTCTATTAATCTCAATATGCTACCTTTAGGTTCATATGATATATTAATTGGTATGGATTGGTTAGAACAACATCGTCTGGTCCTAAATTGCTTTGATAAAATCTTCACTTGCATAAATAATGATGGAAAATTAATAAATGTAAAGGGGATCCATAAGAAACAACTGTAAGGTAGATTTATGCTTTACAGCTTAAGAGAGCTGTTAGGGAAGGCTGTAAAGATTTTGCCGTAACAATAATTAATGAAGAAAATACTAACAATAGAGATAAATTAAAAATGGAAGATATTCCGATTCTAAGGGAATACTCAGATGTATTTTCAGAAGAAATTTTGGGATTGCCACCGAAACGGGAATTAGATTTTACTATTGAGTTATAACCTGGTGTAGTGCACAGCTCAAAATCCCCCTATCGGATGAATATACTAGAATTAAATGAACTTAAGTCGCAGTTAAAAGAACTCATTGATAAGATTTACATTAGACCCAAAGTGTCTCTTTGGGGGGCACCTGTCATTTTTGTTAAGAAGAAGGATGGAACTGTACGACTATGTATAGTTACCGTCAATTAAATAAAATGACTATCAAGAATAGATACCCATTACCCCGCATAGATGATCTGTTTGATTAGCTACGTGGAGCCATGGTGTTTTCAAAGATTGATTTATGATCTGGATACCACCAGGTCCGAATCAAGGATGAAGACATCTTTAAACAACTTTTAGGACTATATATGGACATTACGAGTTTGTCGTTATGCCATTCCGGATTACTAATGCCACAACTGTTTTTATGTGTCTGATGAATAATGTAATGAACAAATATCTGGATAAATTTGTGGTCATATTTATTGACGACATCTTAATTTACTCAAAGTCTGAAGAGGAACATAAATAACGCTTAAAAATTGTCTTGCAAGAGTTACGAGAACATCAACTTTTTGCAAAATTTAGTAAATGTGACTTCTTTAAAGATAAAATCCATTATTTAGGTCATGTGGTGACTAAAGAAGGAATTTCTCTCAACCCTGAAAAGATAAAGGCAATCAAAGATTGGCCAGTCCCAAAAGATGTAACTGATGTCCAATCATTCATGGGGATTATTGGTTATTATCGGAGATTCATCAAAGGGTTTTCAAGAATTGCAAATCCTATAACCTCTTTGCAGAAAAAGGGGAAGAAATTTGATTGGAATCAGAAGTTTGAATATAGTTTTAAAAAGTTAAAAACATTATTAATCACCGCACCAATTCTAAGAATTGCTGACCCTAATAAATATTTTATAGAATATACTGACGCATGCAATGACGGTTTAGGTGGAGTATTAACTCAGGAAGGACACGTCATTACTTATGAGTCTGGGAAGCTGAATATTCATGAGAAAAATTAAGTGACCTATGACTTAGAATTCGCTGCTATCATACAAGCCTTAAAAATGTGGTGTCATCATTTAATAGGAAGGAATTTTATACTAATGACAGATAATAAAGGATTGAAATATCTGTTGGATCAACCTAACTTGAATGCTAGGCAAGCTAGGTGGCTAGCTTTTCTTAGTGAATATGATTTTAAAATTCAACATATTAAAGGAAAGGAGAATAAGGTTGCTGATGCATTAAGTAGAAATGCAAAGCTGAATTTTACAGCAGCCATCAGCACTTATAAGACAGACTTGGAAGAATAGCTAGAAGCTGGAATAGAACAAGATGAAAATTATGGAAAATTACAAGAAAAGGTAAAAGAAAATTTAATAGAAAGTCTAAGTATAGGGTACAGCTTGAACGCAAAAGGATTATTATTGTATAAAGATAGATTATACGTACCTAATATTAAGTTGTTAATTTTAAATGAAGTTCATAAAATTCCTTATTCAGGGCATCCAGGTTATCAGAAAACCATAACCATGCTAAGAAAGTATTATTTCTGGCCGAACATAAAAAATGAATTGGAAGAATATATTGCTAGGTGCTTTGAATGTCAGTAAGTAAAACTAAACATCAACATCCAGCTGGATTACTTCAGTCGTTGCCTATTCCTAGCTGGAAACGAGAGATAATTAGCCTTGATTTTATCATGGGATTACCTAGAAATCAAAACTTAAATGACTCAATAATGGTAGTGGTTGATAAATTGAGTAAAGCAGCCCATTTTATACCTGTAAAAACTACTTATAAAGCTGCAAATATTGCTGATATTTTCTTAAAACAAATTTTTCGGTTGCATGGAATACCGAAGGTGATAATTTCAGACCGAGATTCTAAATTTATAGGTAACTTTTGGAAACCTTTGTTTAAAAGATTAAATACTACGTTAAACTTTAGTACCTCTTTCCATCCTCAAACTGATGGACAGTCTGAAAGAGTAAATCAGGTATTGGAGGATCTACTCAGAATGTATGTAAAAGAGCAGCCAGATAAATGGGAAGATTATTTAAACCTAGTAGAATTTGCTTACAGTAATCATTATCAAGCTTCAGCTAGATATAGTCCCTTTGAAATTTTGTATGGAAGGAAATGCAACAGTCCCATCTCTTGGAGTAATCCAGTGGAAAGGTTAGTATTAGGACTGGAATTATTGAAGGAGATGGAGTTAAATGTAAAATAGGTACAAGGTAACTTGAAAGTTTCGCAAGATCGACAGAAAAGCCAAGCAGACCTTAAACGAACTCCAAAGGAGTTCCATGTAGGTGAACATGTTTTTATTAAGGTGACACCCAAAAAGAGTTCTCTGAGGTTGGGTAGCTGTGCTAAGCTAGGACCTCGATATTGTGGTCCTTTTGAAATACTGTCTGAGATAGGATAGGTAGCATATCAGTTAGCTCTACCACCAAATCTAAGAGTTCACAATGTTTTTCATATTTCTGTATTAAAACAATATGTACATGATGCTACTCATGTTATTAATTTGAATGATGTGCAGGTGGAACCCAAAGGATATTTTTTGGTGGAACCAGATTGTATCCTAGAAAGGAGGGAGATCTCGCTTTAGAATCACACCATTGTTCAAGTGAAGGTGCAATGGAAGCACCTTAGTCCAGAAGAAGCCACCTGGGAATTGGAAAGTCATATGCGGGATGTAGATCCAATTATATTTCAGGGGAACATTGACGATGAGGAATAAATAACATTGAGGGCGATGTTATAAATTAAGGGGGTGTGTATCTCACATGCCCCAATTTGCAAAACAATTTAATGTTATTGAGAAACATTATGTTATATTTTATGCTAAGTTTGTAATTGATGACCAAGTGGGGTCAAGAATAATTAATGTATTTTAGAATATTTTATTAGTAAATAAATAAATGATGAGACAACAGCTTAGGGAAGCTATTAAAAGTGTTTTAACTAGTCACTTGGTGGAGGAGATTGGGTGGAGAGCATATTGACAAGTGGAAGCATCCTCAAACTACTTCTAACTGTTGGAGGTGGAAACTTCCCTATATTTGTGGTCATGATTCCCCAAGAAAGTGGAAGGAGCAGGTGTCTCATTAAGTAAAAACTGACCTAGAAGACCTAGGATTATTATAAAATTTCCAATTGAAGACAGTTGAGGATGCTCATTTTGGAATGGTGATCATTTAAGGTGAATGAAGTGCACATGAGAAATTCGATGGAGGGGATTGATTGAAGTGAGTTTGAGGGGTTAACTGCTGAGAATTGAACTTATGCAGCTGTTAGGCTGAAGTTCTTATGGCTGCAAGCAGGATTGAATTACTGCTATAATTTGACCAGTCAGGTGACAAAAGGCCTTAAGGATACATCCTTCACCCAATACTCTACCAGGAGGACCAGGAAATAGGCTCGGGGGTCTCGAGGAAGTGCAGACTAATATTTCTCCAAGAGTTGGTTGGGAGGAACATCCTCCTTAAGCCGTTGTCACCTCATCATTTGACATATTTTTATTTGTTCAGGTTATTTATAATTTATTTACTGTATTCAACAAATGTTTACTAGTTTTTCAAAGATATGCATGTTATTGTTTTGTTAGGGATATGTATATTATAAACAATAGTATTTATGCTAAATGAAAAGTAAATAGGAATAGATTACCATACTGTATTTTTCCATGCCTTGTATAGCCAGTACTCTAGTACAGCTGGTTGATTAAGTAGATGTGATGATTTGTTATTAACTATGAATGAAAAATGTAAATAATTTCTTTTATAGTTTGCATATGATTCATTCTAGAGAAACAACAGTATATACTCTATCTATTGAAATTATCTACATCAAACAAAGAACTGAATATATATATATATATATATATATAAATCTTTAGTAATCATACTAATCATAGAACTATCATTAGTACTAATACTTATTATAAACACAATAGACAAAGTTAAACAAATAAACATAAGAACAGTAAGCAAACTAGCACTTAGGGTTTGGAACTAGATAGTATGCCATAAGTTCTTATAATAACTTATTCCAAGATCATATTTGCATTCTGCACTAAAAACAAATGTTTCTATTGTAAACTTCAATGATTTGCTTAAGGTTATCGAAAGACAGGTTTATCCTTATAAATAGACTTTCTTACTCTTATTTCTTTTATAAAATATAAGAGCTAAAATTAATTATTTATAATTGTAAAAATAGAAAAACAAAACCAAAATTATTCTTGTAATTTCTATTTATTTACAGAACTATAGGGTAATTAAAATATTAACCCTTGTGAGGAAAAGCAGAGTACAAATTTTACTCTTTAACACAGTAAAAGCTTCCAATAAATTAATTTACTATAAATCATTCTAATTACAAGATAACATAAAAAGATTTAAATAACAATGTTAATGATTTAAATAAGAGACAAAATAGAAAGTAGCATAATGAATCATAGGCCTTTTATGAATATCTATCGAGGCTTAAAGCTTGCACAAAAACAAACTTTACATTTTATTTTCTTAAAATAGAAATAGTAAACCCAATTTTTTTTAAACTATTAATAACCCTTCGCTTGTTTACAAGTCTCGAATGAGTATACAGTCTTTTTCTTCACCATCTAAAATCCATTTAAAAACTTAATTAACCAAGCAGAGGTCGAAAAGCCTTATCTCGGCTTAGCGTCGAGTTCCAAAAGTTAAACAATTTTTTTTACATCTCCAAGGCCATAAGGCACTTTCAAGAAAGTCACAAGTCATGACTGCTACAACCTTAAAGATTTCTTGCCATAATACCCTCTAGGGTTTAAAAATTTTACACAAACAAAACAACATGAAGAAGCAACCTAACAAGTAAATCAAGGATGAGCCTCAACTAACACAGCGAAATCTCTTGTTTCCTGACCACCATAATTCCAAAGTAGGAGAAACCCTCAGTGCAATCGAGGCTTACTAGAGTTTGCATAGTTGAAGGAACAAGCTCGATTCCAATCTACAGAGTTGTGATGAGGACCTGCACAGAGTAACCACCTTTTTGTTGGTCGTAAATCTTTTAAAAAATTGAATAAATTCAACATCTACTTCATTTAAAAACTGGGTTTGGGTCTTTACCTGGCAGTGTCTCAGTTTGGATAAAGTCGTGGAAACCAGCCACCTAAAACTACTTATTGGCACCTCACCGGAAGTTAAGAAGACACCAAGTCACGATTTTGAAGGAAACAAATAACACTCCAACTTGAATGAAGGAACACTCTTGTATAAGCTCTGTCCACTATTTCCATTCTTAAAACTAACTCAGTCCTCGAATTGTTGAAGAAAACGAGTTTCTGTACTCTCAGTATGCTACAACAACCTTTAAGCACCAAAAATCCACCTCATACTCTCACCAAAACAAGATTATAGTGCTAGGTATAAAGGAAGTTTATACACAAGAGAGTTGAAAGAGTCATGGCGGCCATGAGCTCACAGCTCGGACGCACGAGTCGATGAACCTTCTCTTTGCAAACAAAAGGTATTGTTCTCGCTTTTAAGCCAACCTATCTCGTGGATAGAACTATATCCACGTGTCTTCCCTATAATTTTACAATTTGTGGGTGAAAAACAATAGTGTAGTGCGGATTCAATCTGCATTAAAATTATTGAAGTCAAAACCCTTAATCATTAAAACATTGCAAAGTTTATGATTATTAATAATGCTTGGAACTTTAATCATTCAAAAACCTAATCTGTCAACTTTAGATTTTTGGGAAGGTTATTCTTTAAAAGAGTTTGTTGTGGGACATGATAGGGAAGGCTCTTATTAACTATGTTTTATAAAACATATATAAAAGACATGCGTTCAACTAGGACTATAATCTTAACCCATTTTCCTTAATGCATTATGTTTTTAGGAATGCTAGTAAACCTTAGACTATATATGGAGTTTTAATGAAATTGTAGCAACTTAGTAATGAGTAAATAGATAAAAGAAAAAGTAATTGGGTTACTCATAGAGAGGATGTTGTTTATAGAGTCCTATAATGAAGGTAATTGTGATATAAACCAAATAGTGTTGAGTGGACTAAGCATTGAGCTGCGAACTTTGTTTCTTCCTTTTTCAATCACTAGATCACAATTACTGTAAATAAGAATACCAGTAGTCTTTAGAATTTAATCTTAATCACCCAAATGTTTTGATAGTAATCGATTAGGCAATTTGATCCATGCATATGTAGTTTGTTTAAATGTCATTACGAAGTTTTGATAGCAAAAGAAATTAAGATCAACATTACCTCTTATGGGACAAGATGCAGTTAAAACATTCTAAGTCTAGCATCATAAACATGCTAGAGAAGTATCTTCTTGACTTGAATATAAATATTATTTTACTAGAACTTACACTTACATGCTAAACCTGTAAGGAACCATCAATCCAACTTTGTTAGCTTAAAGCTAAGTAAGCCGTGATCTAACATAAGAAACCTTCCCTACTTGACAAAAGAAATCAACAGTATTTCTAGCATCAGTAAATTACAAGTTTCTTTTCTACTTTCTTGAAAATTACAACTGATAAGTTGAAAACAGTACTAACACAACTTTTTAAAAACATGCCTCTAGATAATGCAAATTCTTATCAAGAAGTAACCTGTGTTTCTCTTTCAAACTGTTTTATTATCTGCTGACAGTTAGGGGTATCTTAGCACTGACAATTGACATTTTATGTCAAATGAAAAATTTTAAATTTTTACGAATTTTTGGGTTATTACATGTGGTATCAGAGCACAAGGTTCAAACAGTAGGCCTGAATGTAGCTCAACTTGCTTATGAGGAATAGTAAATTTAAATAAACATGCTAATGTTGTTTTCTTTTGAATGGTACATCCAGATAATTTTGTTTCTGAGTTAATGACAGGTATCGATAGATTGGAAGAATATGTGGATGAGGAGTCTCCTTACAATGAAAGAAATAATTTTCAAAAAGAACCTATACAAGAAGACATAACTAATAATTCCTCCGAACTACTACAAACAGTTAAGGAACTAAAAATAGAGATGGAATCGGTTAAGAAAGAAAATGAGAGGATTTTGACAGCTCAGGAGGAGATAAATCATATTTTAATGGAAATATTTCATACTGATGGAAAAGATAAAATAACCGAGTCTGAAGATAGGGTTTACTAGCACAAATATAAAAGGACTAAACAAATTAAAAATAAAAGTATCTCATCTTCTGAAGTATACGGTGATTCACATAAACAAAACTTCCATTATACTAGTAACAGTAGTGAAGATGATCACTATACTAGGAAGAGAAAGTTTAAACCTTACGAAGAAACTTTTGGGGAATTCAAGAAGATCAAACCACCAACCTTCAATGGAGAAACTTAAAAGGCGGAAGAAGTAGAATCCTGGCTGTCCGGGATGAAGAAATACTTCCAAATTTATAACTACTCTCATCAACTGAAGGTTAGGATGGCTATTTATAATCTCACAGGAAAAGCAGATATATGGTGGCAGGACTTAAAAAGAGTAAAAGGTATAAGGAGAAAAATATAAACTGGAGTACATTTAAGAAATTTTTCAAGAAGAAATTTTTATTTGAACAGTATTATGAGGAAACGACTAAGGAATTTTATGAGCTAAAACTGGGAACGATGAATATGAAAGAACTAAATAGTAAATTTCTAAGTCTGCTCAGATATGTGCCTTATATTGTGGACGAGAAACCTAAGGTACAACGGTTTCTCAGCTGTTTACCTTATCATATAAAGGATAGAATTGAGTATGACAAACCAAAAACTTTAGAAGAAGAAATGAGAAAAGCGAATTTCTGTTATGAACAGAATCGTAAAAAGGAAGGTATGGCCAAATGGAAGGCCAAAATGAATAATAAATTTGAACAGAAAAAGAAAATTTTTGTGCCTAATCGAAATTTTAAGAATAATAACACCAAAATTTTTCCTATTAAAAATTTCCAAGGGAACAAAAGTAATTCACAGACCAATCCAAATAATCAAAGGAATAAAGAATCTACTAACAAACACAGTAGCTATACAAAGAATTTTGAATGAAAGGAACCCATAAAGTGTTGGGAATTTAATGGTCCACAAGTTTGCCCCAATAGGAAGAAGACTGTTAGCAACATACACACAATACAGGAGGAGATGACTATTGGTGATCTAGCGAGGACAATGCCCAGGATCAATGCAACATTAGAGAACTGGCAAGCAGATTATCAAACTTCCATGGTGGAAGTGGAAGGTAAGATAAATCAAATACCTATATCTATTTTAATTGATCCAGGAGCCATTTTAAGCTATATTTCTTCTAATTTAGTAGAAAAGTGTAAGCTTTCAGTTGAAAGGTTTGCAAGATCTTGGTTAGTTCAACTAGCTACTGGTGCAAAGAGAAAAGTAATTAGCTTTGTTAAGAATTGTGTGATAACTATGGATCAGTTTGAAACCTCTGTTAAGCTCAATGTGCTACCTTTAGGTTCATATGATATATTAATTGGTATGGATCGGTTAGAACAACATAGCGTGGTCCTAAATTTCTTTGATAAAACTTCACTTGCATAAATAGCGATGAAAAATTAATAAATGTAAAGGGGATCCCTAGGAAAAAAGCCGTAAGGAAGATTTATGCTTTGCATCTTAAGAGAGTTGTTAGGAAAGGATGTAAAGCTTGTGCCATAACAATAATTAATGAAGAAAATACTAACAACAGAGATAAATTAAAAATGGAAGATATTTTGATTCTAAGGGAATATACAGATGTATTTCGGGAAGAAATTCTGAGACTGCTAGTGAAACGGGAACTATATTTTACTATTGATCATACCTAGTGCAGTACCCAGCTCAAAATCCCCTTATTAGATGAATATACTAGAATTAAATGAACTTAATTCACAGTTAAAATAACTCATTGATAAGAATTACATTAGACTCGGTGTGTCTCCCTGCGGGGCACCTGTCATTTTGTTAATAAGAAGGATGGAACTCTACGACTATGTATAGATTATCGTCAATTAAATAAAATGACTATCAAGAATAGATAACCATTACCCCGCATAGATAATATGTTTGATCAACTAGGTGGAGCCACGGTGTTTTCAAGTATTGATTTACAATCTGGATACCACTAGGTCCAAATCAAGGATGAAGACATCTTTAAAACAACTTTTAGGACTAGATATGGACATTACGAGTTTGTCGTTATACCATTCGGGCTTACTAATGAACCAACTGTTTTTATGTGTTTGATGAATAATGTAATGCACAAATATCTAGATACATTTGTGGTCGTATTTATTGACAACATCTTAATTTACTCAAAGTCTGAAGAGGAACATAAAGAACATTTAAACATTGTCTTGCAAGAGTTACGAGAACATCAACTTTTTGCAAAATTTAGTAAATGTGACTTCTTTACAGATAAAATGTAGTATTTAGGTCATGTGGTGACTAAAGAAGGAATTTCTATCAACCTCGAAAAGATAAAGGAAATCGAAGATTGGCCAGTCCCAAAAGATGTAACTAACGTCCGATCATTCATGGGGATTACTAGTTATTATGGGAGATTTATCGAAGGGTTTTCAGGAATTGCAAATCCTATAAGTTCTTTGCAAAAAAAGGGGAAGACATTTGATTGGAATTAGAAGTGTGAAGATAGTTTTAAAAAGTTAAAAAAATTATTAACCACCACAACAATTCTAAGAATTGTTGACCCTAATAAAGATTGTATAGTATGTACTGACGCATGGAATTATGGTTTAGGTGGAGTATTAACTTAGGAAGGACACCTCATTGTGATATCGAACTATTGTTTTATCTTGAGATAAGATATGTATGTTGCAACTAATACTACAAAATCTAAGTGCAACTAGTACTACAGAAGCAAGGTATATGCTAGAGAGTACAACATAAGAAAAGTGTGTTGCATATAGTACTGACTATTAAGAAGTAGTGTAGCTTTGGAAGCTACCTGCTAGGTTGAAATACTTCAGCCTATAATTATTAAGTGTTAATAGTCAAGCTTTTTGAAAAAACCTATGTGTTATGATATAACACATTGAGTGAAAGTTTTACTTCATTGAATTCATGGTCATGTAAAATAAAGTTTTAGTACATAGCTACTGATGAGAAGATTGAAAATTTTTGGACCAGTTGTTGCAGTGACAAAGTTGAGATACATCCAAGATAAATCTTAGTATGGTAGGAAATTCCTAGTAGAGCATAGAATGTCTATGTCGCTGAGAGGGAGTGTTGTTTGTACAACATCAAGATTCATTATCCGGACTTGTGAGTAATATCAAGTCAGACTTGTGAGTCATACCAAGTCCTATGTATCCTCATATGATTGAGGTGGTGATGTTGTATTGTAAATATTATGAGTAATATCAAGCTAAGTCTTGTGAGTAATATCAAAGAATGTACTTGTGAGTAATATAAAAGACTAGACTTGTGAGTAATATCAATTCAAGTATTCTCATAGAAGGTACCCTATGAGATGGACCTCCATTTATGGAGATGAGCTTGTGAGTGATATCAAGTTGGGTCTTGTGAGTAATATCAAGTCCTACCAATATCCTCATTTATTGAGGTGGAAAAATTTACTTGGTAAAGTGTAAATACTATGTGATATATTGCTATTCATTGTCACTAAGTTATATAAGTATCCTTTAGGCCTTAGCTACCCCTAGACTGAATTATTTTAACATATGACTATATGACCCTGCATAATATATATGATCATCAATATGTATGGAATAATTATTCTAAGTATGATATTGTCACATGTCCCAATTTGCAAAACAATTTAATGTTATTGAGGAACATTATGTTATATTTTATGCTAAGTTTGTAATTGATGACCAAGTGGGGTCAAGAATAATTAATGTATTTCAGAATATTTTATTAATAAATAAATAAATGATGAGACAACAACTTAGGGAAGCTGTTAAAAGAGTGTTAACTAGTCACTTGGTAGAGGAGACTGGGTGGAGAGTATACTGACAAGTGGCAACATCCTCAAACTACTTATAATTGTTGCAGGTAGCAACTTCCCTATATTTGTGGTCATGACTCCCCAAGAAAATGGAATTGGAGCAGGTGGCTCATTAAGTAAAAACTAACCCAGAAGACCTAGGATTATTATAAAATTTTCTATTGAAGACAACCGAGGCTGCTCATTCTGGAATGGTGATCATTTAGGGTGAATGAAGTTCACATGAGAAATTTGATGGAGGGTATTGATTGAAGTGAGTTTGAGGGGTTAACTACTAAAAACTGAACTTATGCAGCTGCTAGGATGAAGTTCTTATTACTGTAAGCAAGATTGAATTACTGTTGTAATTTGACCAGTCAGGTGATAGAAGGTCTTAAGGATACATCCTTCACCTAGTACTCTACCAGGAGGACCAGGAAACAGGCTTAGGGGTCCCGAGGAAGTGTAGACTAAGCTTTCTCTAAAATTTGGTTGGGAGGAACAACATCCTTAAGCTGTTGTCACCTTATCATTTGACAGGTTTTTATTTGTTCAGGTTATTTATAATTTATTTACTGTTTTCAGCAACTGTTTACTAGTTTTTCAAAGATATGCATGTTATTGTTTTGTTAGGGATATGTAGATTATAAACAATAGTATTTATGCTAAATGAAAAGTAAATAAAAATAGATTACCATACTGTATTTTTCCACGCCTTGTATAGGCATTACTCTAGTACAGCTGGTTGATTAAGTAGATGTGATGATTTGTTATTAACTCTAATTGAAAAATGTAAATAATTTCTTTTATAGTTTGCATATGATTCATTCCAGAGAAACACCAGTACATAGTCCATCTATTGAAATTATCTACATCAGACAAAGAACTGAATATGTATATATAAATCTTTAGTAATCATATTAATCATAGAACTATCATTAGTAATAATACTTATTATACACACAATAGACAAAGTTAAACAAAAAAACATAAGAATAGTAAACAAACTAGCACTTAGGGTTTGGAACTAGATAGTATGCCATAAGTTCTTATAATAACTTATTCCAAGATAATATTTGCATTCTGCACTAAAAGCAGATGTTTCTACTGTAAACTTCAATGATTTGCTTAAGGTTATCGAAAGACAGGTTTATCCTTATAAATAGAACTTTTTACTCTTATTTCTTTTGATAAAATATAACAACTGAAATTAATTATTTATAAAAGTAAAAATAGAAAAACAAAACCAAAATTATTCTTGTAATTTCTATTTATTTACAGAACTATATGGTAATTAAAATTTAACCCTTCTGAGCAAAAGCAGGGTACAAAATTTAATCCTTAACACAGTTAAAGCTTCCAATAAATTAATTTACTGTAAATCATTCTAATTACAAGCTAACATAAAATTTTTTAAATAAAACTGTTAATGATTTAAATAAGAGACAAAATAGAAAGTAGCTTAATGGCTCATAGGCCTTTTATAAATATCCGTCGAGGCTTAAAGCCTGCACAAAAACAAAATCTACATTTTATTTTCTTAAAGTAGAAACAATAAACCCAAAAACCTTTTAACTATTAATAACCCTTCTCTTGTTTACAAGTCTCGACTGAGTAGACAGTCCTTTTCTTCACCATCTAAAATCCATTTAAAAACTTAATTTACCAGGCAGAGGTCGAACAACCTTATCACGGCTTAGAGCCGAGTTTCAAAGGTTAAACAAAAAGTTTTTAAATCTCCAAGGCTGTAAGGCACTTTCAAGAAAGTCACAAGTCACGGCTGCTACAACCTTAAAGATTTCTTGCCATAATACCCTCTAGGGTTTAAATTTTTTACACAAACAAAACAACATGAAGAAGTAACCTAACAAGTAAATCAAGGCCGATCCTCAACCAACACAGTGAAATATCTTTTTTTTCAACCACCATAATACCAATGCAGGAGAAACCCTTAGTACAATCAGAGCTTACCAGAGTCTGCATAGTTGAAGGAGCAAGCTTGATTCCAATCTAGAGAGTTGTGAGGAGGACCTGCACAGAGTAACCCCCTTTTTGTTGGTCACAAATATTTTAAAAAATTGAATAAATTCAACATCTACTTCATTTAAAAACTAGGTTTGGGTCTTGACCTAGGAGCGTCTCAGTTTGAATGAATTTGTCGAAACCTGCCACCTAAAACCACTTATTGGTACCTCGCTGGACGTTAAGAAGACATCAAATCATGATTTTGAAGGAAATGAATAACACTCCAACGTGAATGAAGAAGCACTCTTGTATAAGCTCTGTTCACTATTTTCAGTCTTAAAACTAACTGAGCCCTCGAATCATTGAAGAAAACAAGTTTCTATACTGTCAGTATGCTACAACAACTTTTAAGCACCGAAAATACACCTCATACTCTCACCAAAACAAGCTTATAGTGCTAGGTCGAAGGCAGTTTATACACAAGAGAGATGACAGAGTCATAGCGGCCACGGACTCACAGTCGACTGCACCAGTCAATGAACCTTATCTTTGCAAACAAAAGGCAGGGTTCTCACTTTTAAGTCAACCTATCTCATGGATAGAACTATCTCCACGTGTCTTCCCAATAATTTTACAATTCGTGGGTGCAAAAAAATACTGTAGTGTGGATTCAATTTGCATTAAAATTATTGAATTCAAAACCCTTAATCATTAAAACATTGCAAAGTTTATGATTATTAATAATGCTTTAAAGTTTAATCATTCAAAAACCTAATCTATCAACTTTAGATTTTTGGGAAGGTTATTCTTTTAAAGAGTTTGTTGTGGGACATGATAGGGAAGGCTCTTATTAACTATGTTCTATAAAACATAGATAAAAGACATGCTTTCAACTAGGACTATAATCTTAACCCATTTTCCTTAATGCATTGTGTTTTTAGCAATGCTAGTAAATACAGTCCCTAGACTATATACGGAGTTTCAGTGAAATTCTAGCAACTTAGTAATGAGTAAATAGATAAAAGAAAAAGTAATTGGGTTACTCATAGAGAGGATGTTGTTTATAGAGCCGTATAATGAAGGTAATTGTGATAGAAACCAAACAGTGTTTAGTGGACTAAGCATTAAGCTGTGAACTTTGTTTATTCCTTCTTTAAACACTAGATCACAATCACTGTAAGTAAGAATACAAGTAGTCTTTAGAATTTAATCTTAACCACCCAAATGTTTTGCTAGTAGTCGATCAGGAAATTTAATCCATGCATATGTAGTTTGTTTAAATGTCATTAGGGAGTTTTGACATTAAAATAAATTAAGATCAACATTACCTCTTATGGGACAAACTGCAATTAAAACTTTCTAAGTCTAGCATCATAAACATGCTAGAGAAGCCTTCTTCTTGATTTGAATATAAATATTATTTTACTGTAACTTACGCTTACCTGCTAATAATGTAGGGAACCATCATTCCAACTTTGTTAGCTTAAAGCTAAGTAAGCCCCGATATCAAATAAGAAACTTTCCCTACTTGACAAAATAAATCAACAGTATTTCTAGCATTAATAAATTACAAGTTTCTTTTCTACCTTCTAGAAAATTACAACTGCTAAGTTGAAAACAGTACTAACACTGTTTTTTAAAAACAAGCCTCTAGATAATACAAATTATTATCAAGAAGTAACCTGTGTTTCTCTTTCAAACTGTTTTATTATTTGCTGACAGTTTGGGGTATCTTAGCGGTGACAATTGACATTTTATGTCAAATGGAAAATTTTAGATTTTTACAAATTTTTGGGTTATTACATGTGGTATCAGAGCACAAGGTTCAAACACTAGGCCTGAATGTAGCTCAACTTATGAGGAATAGTAAATTTAAATAAACATGCTAATGTTGTTTTCTTTTGAATGGTACATCCAGAGAATTTTGTTTCTAAGTTAATGACAGGTATGAATAGATTGGAAGAATATGTGGATGATGAGTCTCCTTACACTGAACAAAATAATTTTAAAAAAGAACCTATACAAGAAGAGATAACTAATAATTCTTTCGAACTACTACAAATAGTTAAGGAACTAAAAACAGAGATGGAATCGGTTAAGAAAGAAAATGAGAGGATTCTGAGAGCTTAGGAGGAGCTAAATCAGATTTTAATGGAAAGAATTCATACTGAGGGAAAAGATAAAAGAACTGAGTCTTAAGATAGGGGTTATCAGCACAAATATCAAAAGACTAAACAAATTAAAAATGAAAGCAACTCATCTTCTGAAGTATATGGTGATTCACATAAACAAAACTTCCATTATACTAGTAATAGTAGTGAAGATGATCACTATACTAGGAAGAGAAAGTTTAAACCTTACGAAGAAATTTCTGGGGAATTCAAGAAGATCAAGCCACCAACCTTTAATGGAGAAACTAAAAAGGGGTATGAAACAGAATCCTAGCTGTCCGGGATGAATAAATACTTCCAAATTTATAACTACTCTAATCAACTGAAGGCCAAGATGGCTATTTATAATCTCACAGGAAAATCAAATATATGGTGGCAGGACATAAAAAGAGTAAAAGGTGTAAGGGACAAAAATATAAATTGGAGTACATTTAAGAAATATTTCAAGAAGAAATTTTTATCTGAACAGCATTATGAGGAAAGGGCTAAGGAATTTTATGAGCTGAAACTGGGAACAATGAATATGAAAGAATTAAATAGTAAATTTCTAAGTCTGCTCAGGTATGTGCTGTATATTGTGGACGAGAAACCTAAGGTACAGTGGTTTCTCAGCTATTTACCTTATCATATAAAGGACATAATTGAGTATGATAATTTGAAAACTTTAGAAGAAGCAATGAGAAAAGCGAATTTCTGTTATGAACATAATCGTAAAAAGGAAAGTATGACCAACTCGAAATCCAAAAGGAATAATAAATTTGAACAGAAAAATAAAGATTTTGTGCCTAATTGAAATTTTAAGAATAATAACACCATAAATTTTCCTAGTAAAAATTTCCAATGGAACAAAAGTAATTCACAGACCAATCCAAATAATCAAAGGAATAAAGAATCTGCTAACAACCATAGTAACTATACAAAGAATTTTGAACGAAAGGAACCCATAAAATGTTGGGAATGTAATGGTCCACATTATGCATCAGTTTTCCCCAATTGGAAGAAGATTGTTAGCAACATACACACAATACAAGGGAGATGACTGTTGGTGATCTAGCGAGGACAATGCCCAGGATCAATGCAACATTAGAGAACCAACAAGTAGATTCTCAAACTTCTATGGTGGAAGTGGAAGGTAAGATAAATCAAATACCTATATCTATTTTAATTGATCCAGAAGCCAGTTAAAGCTATATTTATCCTAATTTAGTAGAAATGTGTAAGCTTTCAATTGAAAAGTTTGCAAGATCTTTGTTAGTTCAACTAGCTACTGGTGCAAAGAGAAAAGTAATTAGCTTCGTTAAGAATTGTGTGGTAACTATGGATCAGTTTGAAACCTATGTTAAGCTCAATGTGTTACCTTTAGACTCATATGATATATTAATTGGTATGGATTGGTTAGAACAATATTGCGTGGTCCTAAATTTCTTTGATAAAACCTTCACTTGCATAAATAATGATGGAAAATTAATAAATGTAAAGGGGATCCATAGGAAATAGCCGTAAGGTAGATTTATGCTTTGCAGCTTAAGAGAGCTGTTAGGAAAGGTTGTAAATTTTTTGTTGTAACAATAATTAATGAAGAAAATACTAACAACAGAGATAAATTAAAACTGGAAGATATTCTGATTCTAAGGGAATATTCAGATGTATTTTCGAAAGAAATTCTGGGACTGCCACCGAAATGGGAATTATATTTTACTATTGAGTTGGTACTTGGTGCAGTGCCCAACTCAAAAGTTCCTTATCGAATGAATTTACTAGAATTAAATGACCTTAAGTTGCAGTTAAAAGAACTCATTGATAAGAATTACATTAGACCCAGTGTGTCTCCCTAGGGGGCACCTGTCATTTTTGTTAAGAAGAAGGATGGAACTGTATGAATATGTATAGATTATCGTTAATTAAATAAAATGACTATCAAGAATAGATAGCCATTACCCTACATAGATTATCTATTTGATCAGCTACGTGGAACCACGGTGTTTTCAAAGACTGATTTACGATCTGGATACCACCAGGTCCGAATCAAGGATGAAGACATCTTTAAAACAACTTTTAGGACTAGATATGGACATTACAAGTTTGTTGTTATGCCATTCGGGATTGCTAATGCCCCAACTATTTTTATGTTTTTGATGAATAATGTAATGCACAAATATCTAGATAAATCTGTGGTCGTATTTATTGACAACATATTAATTTACTCAAAGTCTAAAGAGGAACATAAAGAACACTTAAAAATTGCCTTGCAAGAGTTACGAGAACATTAAATTTTTGCAAAATTTAGTAAATGTGACTTCTTTAAAGATAAAATCTAGTATTTAGGTCATGTGGTGACTAAAGAAGGAATTTCTCTCGACCCCAAAAAGATAAAGGCAATCGAATATTTGCCAGTCCCAAAAGACATAACTGACATACGATCATTCATGGGGATTATTGGTTATTATCGAAGATTCATCAAAGGGTTTTCAAGAATTTCAAATCCTATATCCTCTTTGCAGAAAAAGGGGAAGAAATTCAATTGGAATCAGAAGTGTGAAGATAGTTTTAAAAAGTTAAAAACATTATTAACCACCGCACCATTTCTAAGAATTGGTGACCCTAATAAAAGATTTTATAGTATATACTGATGTATGCAATGACGGTTTAGGTGGAGTATTTACTCAGGAAGGACACGTCATTGCTTATGAGTCTGGGAAGCTGAAGATTCATGAGAAAAATTATGTGACCTATGACTTAGAATTAGCTGCTATCATACATGCCTTAAAAAATGTGGCATCATCATTTAATAGGAAGGAAGTTTATACTAATGACAGATAATAAAGGATTGAAATATATGTTAGATCAACCTAACTTGAATGCTAGGGAAGCTAGGTGGCTAGCTTCTCTTAGTGAATATGATTTTGAAATTCAACATATTAAAGGAAAGGAGAATAAGGTTGTTGATGCATTAAGTAGAAATGCAAAGCTAAATTTTACAGCAGCCATCAGCACTTATAAGATAGACTTGGAAGAACAGCTAGAAGCTGGAGTAGAACAAGATGAAAATTATCAAAAATTACAAGCAAAAGTAAAATAAAATTTAATAGAAAGTCTAAGTACAGGGTACATCTTGAATAAAAAAGGATTATTATTGTATAAAGATAGATTATACATACCTAATATTAAGTTGTTAATTTTAAATGAAGTTCATAAAACTCCTTATTTGGGGCATCCGGGTTATCATAAGACCATAACCATGCTAAGAAAGGATTATTTCTGGCCAAACATGAAAAATGAATTGGTAGAATATATTGCTAGGTGCTTTGAATGTCAGCAAGTAAAAACTGAACATCAACATCCAGCTAGACTACTTTAGCCATTGCCTATTCCTAGCTGGAAATGGGAAATAATTAGCCTTGATTTTATCATGGGATTACCTAGAAATCAGAACTTAAATGACTCAATAATGGTAGTGGTTGATAAATTGAGTAAAGCATCCCATTTTATACCTGTAAAAATTACTTATAAAGCTGCAAATATTGCTGATATTTTCTTAAAACAAATTTTTCGGTTGCATGGAATACCGAAGGTGATAATTTCAGACCAAGACCCTAAATTTATGGGTAATTTTTGGAAATCTTTGTTTAAAGGATTAAATACTATGTTAAAATTGAGTACCTCTTTCCATCCTCAAACTGATAGACAAATTGAAAGAGTAAATCAGGTATTGGAGGATCTACTCAGAATGTATGTAAAGAAGCAACTAGGTAAATGGGAAGATTATTTACACATGGTAGAATTTGCTTACAATAATCATTATCAAGCTTCAGCTAGATATAGTCCCTTTGAAATTCTTTATGGAAGGAAATGCAACACTCCCATCTCTTGGAGTAATCCAGTGGACAGGTTAGTATTAGGATATGAATTATTGAATTATATGGAGTTAATTATAAAATAGGTACAAGGTAACCTGAATGTTTCTCAAGATCAACAGAAAATCCAAGCATACCTTAAACGAATTCCAAAGGAGTTCCAGGTAGGGGGACATGTTTTTATTAAGGTGACACCCAAAAAGAGTTCTCTGAGTTTGGGTAGCTGTGCTAAGCTAGCACCTTGATATTGTGGTCCTTTTTAAATATTGTCTAGGATAGGACAGGTAGCATATCAGTTAGCTCTGCCACCAAATATAAGAGTTCACAATGTTTTTCATATTTCTGTATTAAAAAAATATGTACATGATGCTACTCATGTTCTTAATTGGAATGATGTGAGGGTGGAAGTATATGATGCTTTGGGAAATATCTTCAAAGGAAATAACATCAATTGGAATATTACTTTGAGGAACCAGCTGAAGAATGTGAAGACACAAAACTCTGAGACTATACAGTCTTACTTCACAAGGGTTTTTCAAATCAAAGAGCAACTTGAGGTGGTTGAAGAAAATTTTGAAGAAGGATAAATTGTAATGACTAACTTGAATGGTATCCCTAGATCATGAGACTCATTCATTCAAGGTTTTTTTGCAAGAAGGAGGTCAATCTCTTTCAACAGACTCTGAGAATAATATGCACAAGAAGATGCTTGACTCGTGGTAAGAGAAGAGAAGATGGGAGAAACTAAAGATCAATCTATCACAATTCACACCATGAAGAACTTCAATAAGAAGGAGAAGAAGTAAACCTTTCATCACAACAATAAGAAGGAGAAGAAACTAAAGAAGACTAAGAGAGACACTTCAAATGTTCTATTCTACACTTGTGATGAAAAGGGACATTTTGCAAGAGATTGTCCCACCAGGAAAAGGAGACACCATGCTCATATTTCCAAAGATGATGAACCGACAAACAAAAGAGTCAGACAGGACAAGATGATTCAGAAGAAGAGTATGCACAAATATTAACACTCACTGGCACTATCTAACATGGAAGAAATGATTGGATTGTGGATAGTGGAACTTCTAAACACATGACGGGATACATGGGATAATTTCTCAATATGTCTGAATATGAGTCACCTCACAAGGTGAAACTTGGGGATGATTACCAATACCCCATAAAAGGGATTGGAGAATATTTGTACAAGCCTGACTCTAGGAAATATTTAAATATGTAGGATGTGCTATATCTTCCAGGATTGAAGAATAAAATTCTCTCCATATCTGCACTAGATGTAAAGGGAATTAGGGTTTATTTTATCAATGGCCAAGTTCTGATGTGTCCCAGAGGAAAGACAATAGAGGACGCAATAATGTTTGGAGAAGAAGACGGAGGCTTGTACAAGCTAAAGGGACAGCCTGAACAAGCACTGGTTCATGAGTCAATTGAACCAAGCGAACTGTGGCACATAAGGCTTGAACATGTGCACTACATAGCACTACCTATGGAAAGAAAAGAAGTCTCAAGATTGCCAGAGATCCAGGAAAAGCATGAAGGCATTTACAAAGGATGTGCACAAGGAAAGAATGCGAAGAAGACATTTCCTAGCAGTGAGAGCAAGGATAAATGAATACTGGAGATTGTACACTTGGATGTATGTGGAGCCATGTATTTTATCTCATTAAGCATATATGTGTACTATGTTTCCTTTATATATAATTTCTCATGTAAGACTTGGATATATTTATTAAAAGGGAAAATTAAAGTTTTCAGTAAGTTCAAGGAATATAAATCCTTGGTCAAGAACTAGAATGATAGGAATATCAAGACTCCATGGTCAGATAATGATAGAGATTTCACTTTGGAATATTATTAAATGAACTATGTAGAGAATCCTAGATTAAGAGGGAGTTGAGCACTCCAATCAATCCTCACTAGAATGGGGTTGCGGAATGAAAGAACCGAACCATAATGGAGGAAACAAGAGCCATGTTGCATGACTAGGATCTTCCTATGCACCTTTGGGCAGAGGCAACAAGAATAGTTGTGTATGTACATAACCGTACTCCTCATAGATTACTTGACAACAAGACTCTTGAAGAAGCTTTATAAGGATAGAAACCAGAATTCAACCATCTGAGAATATTTGGTTTCCCAGTGTACATACATATCCCTAAGGATAAAAGGACTAAGCTCAATCCTTCTAGGAGGAAGGGTATATACGTAGGATAAAATGATACATCAAAATCCTACTAAATATACTTCCCAAGATTCAAGAAGATCAACATCAGTAGATATGTAACCTTTCATGAAGACTTGACATACTTCAATTCCAGGAGGTCTCCTATCGAGGAAGTTGAGGAACCTAAAGAGATGAGAGTCCAAGATATGGAAATTGGAGAAGCAATTCTAGAAGACCCTGAAGATCACAACATCACAGAACCAAAAGAGCCGGTAGAGACATTCCTTGAGAAGGAATCCCACAAGAGGAATCCCACAAGAGGAAACCCACATGGAAATAAGAGCTCATACGATAAGCTGAAAGATATGGAGCTCCAGAGAGAATACATAGAGAGAGAAAGAGGGAAAATACCTACAATATCTATGTGGCCTCGCTGTGTGACATCATTGATAGATAAACTTCCACCTATGAATAGGCTGTAGAAAATAAATAATGGAAGGATGCTATGATTGAGGAACATCAGTTGATCATGAAAAATGATGTCCAGGAGATAGTTCAGAGACTGGAGAAAAATTATATCATGACCTTGAAGTGGGTCTACAAGATCAAGCATGATATAGATGGAATCATCGAGAAATACAAGGCAAGGTTCATAGCATGAGGCTTCTCACATAAATAAGGAATAGAATATGAAGAGACATTGGCACTCATGGTGAGGTACACTTCCATTAGGACCATACTTGCTTTGGAGGTAGTTATGAAATGGAAAATGCACCATATGGATGTCAAGACAACTTTCTTGAATGGTGTAGTCATGGATGAACTATACGTGGAACAACTACTGTGATTCAATACACATGAAAGGAAGACCCATGTGTGCAAATTAAAGAAGGCATTGTATGGATTGAAACAAGCACCGAGGACATGGTACACCAGGATGGATAGCTTCTTGATGAGCTTGGGATTTACCAATAGTAAAATAGATTCTAATATATACTTCAAGGTGGAAGGAAAAAGACCTGTGATACTCATGCTATATGTCAATGAATTTTTTTCTGACAGGTGAAGAGGAACTCATTACAGATGTGTTGATTCCTAGAAAAATACTAGGTACCAAACAGTAGGGATTCTCCCCAGTGAACAATCCCTATTAGATCAAACACCATTTGGTGTGGGGAATCCATATGGTTCAAGGTTTCGACTACCATATATTAAGTTCTTTTAATATTTTATTGGTTATAGCCTAGTCCACCGTTTATATGATTTTTGTTTAAAGAATAATATGTAGCTGCCTAAGCTAAATGTAGATCTAATCTAAATCTAAAAAAAAAACTATTCTATCCCTGGATAGAGAGAAAATTTAGAGTTCAGAGTAATATACTGTAAATCCTCGTAAAGGTATAATAGATAGTCATACCAACACAATAGTCACATTCATAATAGAAATAATACCAGAGGTATCTCTAATATAATTAAACCATTTATTACCATGTCAACACAGACACTTATACAGACAACAAACATTCATGACCAAGGAAATAGTTCTAGGAGGTTAGAACAATCTCAGTGTATGATGTACAGAAGAAAGAAGAAATAGTTCTACATTATGCATTCCAACATTATGATTAAATCTCTACATAGGCCCTTTGGTCCAGCAAAATGATCCTTCTTATTAGCAAAGAGGTAGCTCGTTTACAAAAATAGTTTAGAATTCTTTCACTAGGGAAACTCCTTTTCTATGGTGCTCTACACACCTATTTATACTATCTCTATCCACCCCCTAGGATGTTTCCAAGATTCTTATTCACCCACTTGGATGAATCTAATGGTTTCAAAAACAGACAAATGAAAACAAATTACATAGCCTTTCCCCGAGGGAAATACATGCTCCTTTATTTTTCCTGTATCTTTGCAATGCGATACTCATTTTTTTGGCTCAAGAACTAGTCATGCTGTTATTCCTCCACATGTGTTGTTTCTTGGTGATCAATCCACTGATCTTGCTCCTATTTCATGCTTATTTATTTTCTACACCTTTAAACTAATTTCACGGTCCTTCATCTTACTAATCTTTGTTCATGTTATAATTGTGAAATCAACCTGGGTCGTTGATCTATGCTTTTGCGAAGATCTCCGTCATTCAAAATTTAAGCCTCTACCATATTTCATGGATTTACATAGTTCATTAATCCGTGCATGTCGAATCAGTGAAATTTTTATTTTCCGTAGATATGACTCCGAGCAGATATCAACTGTTGATCTATGTGACCCTTTAACCAATTCCGCATATTTCAAAAGTTATTTTGCATGAGCATGTTGAATCAGCAAACTACATGTCCGCCATAGATTTGACTCCACCTTTGATCTTGGCCGTTGAAATATTTATCCATTTAACCAATTCCACAGATTTCCAAAATTTCTCTCTCCCGTAGATCTGACTCTGAGCAGATCTTAGCCGTCAATCTATGCGGCACTTTAACCAATTTCGCATATTTCAAAACTTATTTTCCACAAGCAGGTTGAATCAGCAAAATGCCCGTCCTCCATTGATATGACTCCACCTTTGATCTTAGCCATTGAAATATGTATCCCTTTAACCAATTCCACGGATTTCCATAGTTCATTAATCCGTGCATGTTGAATGAACATAATTTTCCCCCGCCATAGATCTGACTTTGAGCATATCTCAATCGTTGATATACGCGACCCTTTAACCAATTCCACAGATTTCAAAAGTTATTTTCCATGAGCATGTTGAATCAGTGAAATGCACATCCGCCGTAGATCTGTCTCCACCTTTTATCTTAGCCATTGAAAAATGCAGGTCCTATTGCATTTTGCCGATCTAAGAAAATTATTTCATTCACGCAAATTACAACAACAAAATTCTTTAGGACCGTAGATCTTGATTTGCCATGAATCTCAGCCGTTGAAAACTGCAATCTTTACCCGATCTCATAATCACCCATCCTAACTTGGTGAACCATAATACCTGCGAATATAAAGAAAATATCATGAGAGATATGTCTATTATGGAAACAACAATAATTTGTCAATGGAAACTGTAAATAATCACTATATTTTCAATCGTAAGTTTAATGATATGTTTTGTTTATTTAAGCCGAACAAAAACATGATGATTAGTGCCCTGTTAAGCAAGAAAATTATTTATTTTAAGTTTCTAGAAAGATATTTGTTAGTTTCCCCAATGGTTCACAGTAAAAAACAAAACAGAGGTTGGATGACTTAGATCATATCAAAGATGGATTGGGTCTGATTTGAACCGTTAGATCATGTAGCCCTGCTAGCTCCTTTCTGCCCTTTTTTGACCATTGATCTATTCTGGAGTCATCTTCAGCCATTGATATGAGATCAAAGTTGCAAGCTGTGGGTTTTCCAAATTACATTCTAACTTCTGCGGCTTGGATTTTCGTGACAACCTTTCTCTATCATCGATCTCATGCAGGTGATTCTAGACCATTGATATGAGACTGCGGAAGGTGGAAGGAGGGACTCTAACTTTTTCATGACCAAAATTCTAACTTGTTACCCCCACTATTTTGCTTTTGTCATTCCGAATATTTCTGAACCATTCATCTATGCGGAATATTTCTAAACCGTTGATCTATGCGGAAGTTAGGAATCAGGTTCCACCTCCTCCTTTCCACTTCCACCCTTCCAGAAAGTGGAAAGCAGAAAGCGCATTCACCAATCTTCCACGAATTTAAAATTAAATCTTTTGCTTCCTCTTTTTTGCTTCCCCCTTTAGGAAGGCAGAAATCAAAAAGTGAAAAGTCAATCTTTTCCAAAATTAAACTTTCATTTTTCTGTTTCTGATTTTTCACTTCCTCTTTTCCCTGGATCATTGATCTGTATAGAATCCTTGTGGATCATTGGATCTTGAACTGTAGAAGGTGGAAGGCAGATTTGCAACTTTTTGCATAAGCAAAACTTGGATTTTTCGACTTCGCCCTTCCGCCCTTTCACCCTTCCGAATCCTTTTGAGCCATTGATCTATGCAGAATATTTCTAAATCATTGATTTATGTGAAATTTAGAAAGCAGAAAGTCAATATTTCACAAAGTTCAAACCTTAACTTTTTACTTCCTCCCTTTGCGGAAAGCGGAAATCAGAAGTCAAATTTTCCAATTTTCACGAAGGTTAAATTTTGACTTTCTGCCTTCCCCTTTTCTTTTCCACCTTTCCGATTCGTTGATTTGTGCAAAAACCTTTTGGGCCACCTAGTAGTGGAAAATGAGAAATTAGTGATTAGGAGGCCAAAATGTTTGGTCACCATAGTCTTTTTCAAGGGATAAATGACCAAAATTGATAAATTTAAGTTAGCTAACTAAAAAAGACCAAGATAAATGACCACTTTTGTGACGGGATAAAAACCAACTAAAAACAACCAAGATAAATGACCAAATTTGGTCACGTGATATCTAGACTAAAAATGAACACATAACAATTGGTCATTTATTTGGTCGCTTTTAGTTGTCACTCCGGCAATGAAAAAAATTACATATTCGACAATGAATTTGTACATTTTACTAAATTATAACATATATATAATATATAGTTACATGTCCCTACATTAACAAAATTGAATTGATGCAACCCAGTTATATGTTAATTTGGACATGACCTTGGCATATAAAAAACTCCGCTAAACCTTTAAACCCACTAAACCTTGGCATATAATGTTAATTATAAGGCTAATTTGCATGACCTTGGCATATAGTTATAGCTTTTATAGGATAAATTGTACATGACCTTGGCACCTTGGCATATAATTATAGTTTTTATAGGCTTTCTACATGATCTTGGCATATAATTATATGTTTTTATAAGGCTCGAAAAGGCCGCTAGAGGAAAAAACCAAAGCAATAGAAGATATGGGTGATATAAACATTGTCGTAATTTGCAAGTTATAAGTAACACGTGTTAGGGTGATGTGCTATGCATAGAATGAGAGCCATAATGTATCAACATTTGCATTACCAGTCCATAGAGGCCAAGTTGAGTTTCAGATATTTATTGTTTCCCACTCTGTGCATCATTGTGTTTTTTTTTATACCTTCACTTTTAGCTCATCACCCTTCCCATTCCCATATCTCGTTTAACAAAAAATGTCACTCATGTTTGACCCTTTCGACATTTGTTGAAGTTTCAACAAGAAAGATTCTTTTATGTCTTATTAATGAAATTATCCAAGTTTATGTTCTCCATTAATTCATCAATTTTACCCATGTTCTATTCTTCTCATAACAATTATGTTTAGAATTCCAAAACATTTCCTCGAGTACCTCTTTGCAGAAAAAAGTTAATGACCTTTTTTTAATGTAAAAAAGAAGAACCTCATAAGTACTCCCTTACCATTTCTATAACAACAATGCAATGATAAATCTTATTTTATATTGTGAAATCTATGTTCTTGGTCCCCCAGTCTACCCTTCTCTCTTTGCAGAAGAAACTGGAATGACTCTGCTACCCAGGATTTGAAACCAATGGTGCTTCTACCACCATGATTGTGTTGGGTTCATTATCCATAAATCATAGTCAATATTGTTCACATTGGCATGGTAGGTTAAAGAATTCATATGGAAGGTCTATTAAATTTCCATCCTCCTCTTATCCTCTCACCGCTCATTCACTCATTTATCGCACTGTCACCCAATCCAGGAAATTGATTTGTAATATTATAAAAAATATAATTAATAAATAATATATAATGTGCTAATATATAAATAAAATTAAGCAACAAGATACTAACCCTGACTATTAAGAAACAAACTACTAATGGACACCCTACCCTAACTATATACTATTGAATATTTAATATGGAGATTGACTTGGGATATTAAAAAAGTGAAACAAAATATTTTCTTCACCTGTCAAAATGAGTTCTCCTCGGGACCCAAAAGAGAATGGAAGGATTCCCATCAGGATTTTGAAGAACCCACATTGTCTACAGAGTATTTGATTAGCCAAAATAGCGGTTCTAAGTAGCAGGAGTGGTATGATGTTGAAGAGTTTGGGTCATGTGAGGAGGAGGAGTAGGAAGAGGACTGGAGAGATGCAGAAGAAGATGAAGAATACAATGATTTGAGCTACTGTAGTTTTCCCGGTTGCAGATATTCATGGAATCCCTTGTGGTCGATCCCAGGGGGTCTCGTTTGGAGAGTTATTGTAAAATGGCATTTAAGGGCATGTCTAAAATTTGGTCAAGTGAATTGGGTCTTGTTTGGAGAGTTATTGTAAAATGGAGTTTAAGGGCATGTATGAAATTCGGTCAAGTGAATTAGGTGTCATCATACAGATCCCTGATGGGGATAACTTTATGCAAGTGCAGAAGAAATTGGAATTTTTATGTTGACAGAACCATGTTCGAGCATCTGGACCTCATGGATGGGTTATTGGCATCTCTGGATTTGAGTGTTTCTCATATTCAGGACTTTACGAATTCAAATCTTGTGTATGATCAAGTAGTGTATTTGGGCTGGTGTAAAATCAATGTAAAAATGCATTTGTGGGAACTCTATTGAAAATCTTTCTGTAAAATCCAGTTTGTAGAAATTTATAGGCGGAAGTTCAATTTTTAAGAAATCCCTAATCGATCAGAAGAATGTCCAAATGTGAAGATCATTTTGCAGAATCCCATCTATAATATTTATGTCAAGGAATCCCATATAAAAAAGGATATGTTCTTTTCCTAATTTTTTAATGTTATTTTGCGTTGGTAAAGCTCTAGGCCAAACATTATCAGAAATTCATGCTTAGTAGGCACCCACGTTCTGACTATAGTTGAGGAAGTAACCACTGGTCACTTGTGAAAATTTCATCGCTGATTATCCAGTTATGATTTTGCTCATACCACTATCACTCTCCAAATCACCATGGAACCATGGCCACTTTCCAAATGACCCTCCCTCAATGATCCAACAAAGTCCCTCAAGAGGAAGGGAAAGGAAGGGTGAGTATTGAATGATAAAATTTCATGTATCTATTTATAATACCTTGATGAGAGGGAAGGACTTATCCTTATTGCCATTGATATAGAAAACCTGTGCCACAGACATCTGTGAAAACATTTGCTCACAAAAAGACTATGACAAAATCCATCACTAGATTGTTATCCAAAATGAATCTACATAATGTGTTGTGATTTTCCTATACTAAAGATCAATTTATATGTAAGTCATTTTTGAATGTTTTATCTAATTCACATAGAATAGAGTATAGATGCTGGTACATTTTTTTCTGAAAGATTTAGTTGATCTGTTCCCGACCTACTTGCGCTGAATAAAAGACATGTAGACTGTGATTGGGAGAATATTTAGGTAAGTTTGCAATGACATCTATGGTTGATTAAAACTCTCATGGTTAGATTTCAAAAGCTGCAGGTGATACCATTGTGATTGTTCTGGATGAGAAAATAAATCATATATAGAGCATCCTCTTTTTTTGGAAGTGCTTTGAGAAACACACCGCAGGGGTTGAACCCCACATAACAGACTTCCTTTGGCTTAGGTACCAGGTGAGTAGTCATTCTATCAAAATCACCAGGGACTTCTCATCCATTTGAGAACCATGCCATTAGGGTGAGAGATGAAACAAATTATCATGAAAATGAAAACCTGGTGGATGGCTTAATCCTATGTTGACCTCATAAGTGAACCAATCCTGTTGGCAAGATTACCTGGTTTTAGATATTTTCTTTGGATTTACCATGATTGGTATTGACTAGTGGAAAATCCACATGTTAGTGTCTACTAAGATGTTAAACTGAGTTATGAAGGTTTGTGTTGACTAGTCGAAGTCCATAATAGAGTCATAGACTGATTAGCAAGATCTTAAATTGGATTTTTCATGATGGACATTAACTAATAGAATTCCATAATGGATCTGTGTCAAGTTTCTAGGCTCAATTTGTCATGGTTTGGATCAAATAATTAAAATCTATAATAGGCCATTTTCTCAATTCATAAGCTGAATTTGTCATAGTTAGCTTGTCTAATCAAAATTCATGATATCTCTGCTGAGAACGAAAGCAAAATTTATGCCATTGTTGGGATTGGCTAGTTGAAATCCATAATATATAATTGTTGAGGTCTTAAGTTCAACATATCATGGTCATTGGTGAACCCAGTTTGATTCCTCTACAGACTATTTTGTTAATGGAATAGCTAAATTTATCCTGATGAGCATGAACTAAATTAAATATGCATTTTTAGATTGCTTTTCAAATACACAACTGAATGCATCTTGTTGGTATGATTACATTGATCAGATAGCCCGAGGCCAGAAGCTTAAGAATCAACTATTGATAACTATGAGGCAACTGATTATGGAACATGTTCGAAAATTAGACAATTTTGTCTTAACACTTATTCCTAACTATGACATCAGAAAAGCTCAGTTTTTGGCAAAATAAGCAATTGACATGCCGAAAGATTCATCAAAGAGAGTTGATCTTAGAGATGCATCTGTAACAAAAGGATGCTTGATTTGTTGTGAAGATAAGGCACCATGGGAGATGGTTATAGTGAAATGTTTTCACAAATTTTTCTCTCACTACATGGTAAGATATGTAGATAGCAAGTTGCAAACTTCTCAAGTTCCAATACGGTGTCGTCAAATTGGTTGTGAACATTACATGTCTGATGAGGAGTGCAAATAATTTCTTCCAAATAATTGCTTCGAAGCTTTGTTAAAATCTCTTGCAAAGGCAAACATCCCGGATTCAAAAAGGGTGTATTGTCCTTTCCCAATTTTTTCTGCAATGTTTGACAAGGGACAAGATGCATCAGCAAGAGCAAGCTCATCCAACCATCCTGAGGATACCATAATCAGATGTGTTGAATGCCTAGAATGTCATAGAATATTTTGTGTTGACTGTTGTGTGCCATGGCATTTATCAATGAGTTGTGAAGAATACCATATTCTACCAACTAATGAGAGAAACTGCAGCGATGCCACATTACATCATCTTGCACAAAATAGACAATGGAGACGTTGTTACGAATGCAGGAGAATGATTGAGCTCACACATGGTTGCTTCCATATGACATGTTGGTATGAATATGTACCCTTATTATATGGATTTCAAGTTTTAATATATGTTTAGTAAATTTTAGTGATTAAGAATGCATAGGAGATTGGATGCATAATTCAGCTCAGCAATTAGTTTAGGATTTCTGCATAAGTTGGTTATAAGTATGGACTATATATACATTGTCTTGAGAAAACATGAACTTGCATAGATATTTGGTAGTATAAACCATGTCTCTATCAGATAGTTGTTTTGAATGATTTATAGCTTCCCGAGTTGTGTTTTCTTTATTTTCTTGTTATATCTTTCTTGCCTATGGATAGAGACATGTAGTGTTTTTCAAGTTTCAATCCTTTTCCTAGGTTGATATTCATGAAAATGGAATAGAAACACCGGGAAAGGTATTAGTTGTTTTAGATAGGTAATTCCAAGTCATTTTTACTTTTCCATTTTCTAGAAACATCCCATGTGAATTCCTTCACTGGAATTATTGAGTCTGTTCCCAAGTTTTGCATCATTATGTGTCAAGCGTTCGAACTTCTCATAGAAAGTTCCAGTGTCACTATTGGAAGAAGTGTTAGCCTATGACGACTCATCTGAGAGCTATTATATTTCTTGCTTATACTATTGTTTCATGCACATTCATAAAAGTTTAAAGCTATGTTGCACAAGTTTATGGAACACACGTACGTTGGGTACACAGACACGAGTTTTCGATATGGCTAGAAGATTCACCCAAATTTATAGGAAATGTAGGGTTGGGAATGGAAATAATATATATTAATTTTTTAAAATATATTTTGAAAAAATAAATTTAAAAAAACATAATTGATTAATTTCATAACTTAAACTATTTTATCCTCCTAATCCTCTAGTAGTGTCATGAAATTGATTCTTTTTAAATTTTCTCACTCCTCTAGATCCACATTATAAAAATTTCATTGTACGAGTTTGTAAAGGCAGGTTGCATATATCACATATGTGTACCAAGCACCAATAGCTTCATAAATCATAATATTCAATATTTTTCTAATTCCTTGTTCCAACTCCATCTATATTATTACTCCTAAGAGTGCTTAGTTTTTGGGTGCCTCTGCATTTTTTGTTATGGTAACTACTACTTACTTCTAATTTGAATGAACTTGATTGTTTTAAGTTCAACTAACAAACTTTCAAGTTTTTTGGTATCTTGAGTTTGATACGGTTTTTGATCCTAAATTTCTATATCAGTCAGTATGAATAATGTAATCTAGCTATTATCATTTGAGATATGAATCAATTTTGTTCAATATCTTAGTATTGTAAAAGATCCATTTGTATTCATGTAAGTACACTAACAACATATATTTTGAGTGTGAATGGATCTAAACATTTAAGAGGTGTGGGCCCTCTTTATTTATGTAACCTTGAAAATAAAAAAATGGCATTATTTTTGGGAACATTCCTCAAATCTCTATGCAACTTTGTTTTGCCAAATGGAATTTGATAAATCTCCTTTGTCTTAAAAAAATTTTGTTTGCTGAGCATTTCAGATGACTGTGATTTGTAGTAAAGCCTATTCAAGTTACATGGTTAATATATTACATCAAAGTATTGGATTGCAATTTATTTACAATATTTGTTTCCAACTCTGGTTATGTCAAATGTAGCCAATAACCTACGACTATTTTCACATTGTAGGTGTGGGCATGAATTTTCCTATGCATGTGGATCTGAGTATAGGAATAAGAAACAAACATGCCATTGTTTGCATTGGGATGAGCACAACATAATTAATTGTTCAATGCCAAATGAATCTATGGTGGAGGATTTTGAAAAGAAAAAAATTCCTTTCAGATTCTTAAAACCATATCTCATCCACTGATGCAAAAAATCCTATATTGGGGGTGGGATTAGGTGAAGGGATTTTGGGTATAGATTGGGGTAGGGGTTTTGTTCCCCCATCCATGATATAATATTTAATTTGAATCCATCAATGAATTTGTCTAATGACACCAAGTATCAATTCAAGCATGCAGCTGTGAAATGGGAGTTAACACCCTGACAGACTCTTGTACCTCCTCATTCATTCCTTCCACCAATCAAATTTATTATATCTTCAAAGATGAGATGGGTGGTCCCTTGTGGTTTAAGGGAGATTTTATAAGAGTTCGGGCTATATTTTATATCTACCTCTTTGACATTAGAATTCATTTCCCTTGCTGGTACTAGTAGCTTTGCCAGGTCTTTCGTGGTCAAATTTTTTGCAGAAAGCATTTGGAGATTTTGTGTCATGTAAAGTGAAGCCTAAAAAGGAAATCATCTGGGTTAGAGGTGAATCTAAAGCACACATGTCTAGTTGTCAATACCACTCTGAGAATTGTGTCTTGTGTTAATTAATAGAGGTTCAAATAGGAATTCTAAGTTGTGAATGCCAAATAACAAAGGCTCCAGGTGAAATGGGCAAGTTGACAAGAAGAAGAGAATATAAGGCAACAGTGGAATCCCTAGTTCAAGATGTGGCCATTTGAATGTCTGAATTTAGAGAAATGGAGCAGGATTTTATAGTTTTCATGGACAATCCCAAGACAAAATTTGAAAAACTGGAAGCTACAGTTGGTTCTTTGGTTTCTAGAATTACAGAGTATTTTCAACTTCCCCAGGGTGAAAGAGGAAGCCATAGTCTTACAAAGTCCATGAAATCCGGTTCAGAAATTTTAAGTGGGAGAAGCTAGCACATCGGATTTAGATGATGTGGTTATAAGCTCATTTGAGAAGGTGTTGAATTTCTAGGATAGTCCCAAAGAAGAATCCCTTGGTGACCCAAATTTTATGTAAATTCTAGTTTTAAATTTTAATCATGTTTCATAGAGTAGTCTTTTTGTTAAACCAGTATATCAGGAAATATACATATTGAGTATATAGGCATAAGACAAGGATAGACTGGCTAGAACAGTTTTTAGGTTACAATTTTGGCTTTTGTTGAGATTTTGAACTACATGCTTTGGCCTTCATTTACTTATTGTGTATCGTTTTGCTGTCCTGTTCAACAACAGGTGCCTTTTAATACAAAAATTATCCATTTCTGTTAAAAGAAGAAATTTATCATCCATGAAACAAATATCAATCATGTGGCTTTTGCTCAAAATGGGTGTTTTACTCATGTTCTTTTTGTCAGCCCTAATCATTTTTCAAAAATTTTACTCAATTTTGCTCATGGTAGAGCTTTTGTTGTATTGTAATGTATCAGATGTTAACTTCTACAACAGAATTATTTTCAAGCAATTCAGAAGGAGGCTCTAGTTGAATGTCAAAAGTTCCATGTTCAGGTTACTAAGTATCAAGTAGGTCAAAACTGCAAGGTATAAATGAATCTCCTTCACCTCTACTTCATACTTTGGAATATATGTGGAAAATTTTATGCCTGGGCTTAAAATTTGAAGTCTAATGGAAAAATGCATACAACAGGTGAGAAATGTAGAATGTACTTCATTTTACATTCTATAACTGAGATTACATTTTAAATCCTATAGATACTCATAATTATTTTAGATGTACAGTATTTGGTTGTCGATTTTTAATGCCTTTTCCTAATGACCTAAGCTCATCTTCCCCGGTGAATAAAAACACAGTAGTTTTTGACATAATCCAATTTACACAATATAAAAAAATTATTGCTTTTACCTGTCATACTTTTCATGTAGGCCTCACTTAATCTCAGAAGAAAACCTCATCTTCCAAGGCACATGATTCATTGGGAGGAAGGTGATCATGTTTTCAAGTAGGATAAACCACTTTTTCCTTTCTCAAAGTTGAATAGCTTCCCTTTAGATGTTAGTTGGGCATCTACATGATTGATACCAATATCTTGTCAGTCGATGATTGTTAAAAACAAGGTTTCATATTAGGGAAAAAGAGAAAAGCAATAGTGGCAAAATATATGATTGAGGAGTCTAATGGTCATTAATCTATCAAATAGAATTTTCAAAAGATTAGGGAGAAACAGTCTCTTCAATGAGTTTACTTCAACATAATTTGCAATCTTTCAGATTCAGGGTAAAGCATTGAATACAACCCAAATAAAGGTAAACAGACAAATGAATGGAGGAAAAATAACAAACTTTTCATTTTAATTATTTTCCACTTTGTTTGCTACATGTTTTCAAGCTATTAATTTACATCGTACGACAATGAAAAGGGTGTAAAAGTATTGCTAGTTTACAGAATGGGGTATTCCCAATTGCTGGATGTACCTGGAAAATGGTTGGTTATTTAAGCCAATCCGCAGGAAAATTGCTTCCCATCAAAATCTCTTCCTTAGCACTAGGCCCTCTCCTAAATATGTTTGGCTGGGATTTGCTAATGGATGGTCATGAAGTCAATCTTCATACATTTTAGGTAACCCATAGTACAAAGTCCAAAATTGTTCGTCAGGAATTATGTGCCTATGGTTTTTGGCTGAAATTATTTTATGGTACAAACTAATTGGATGAAATGATTTTATGGTATGATCTATGTATTAGATGTCTATACAAAGACACAAGTTTATTTTTTTATTATAGGAAATTTTTTTTTTTTGAGAATTACTAGATTAAGCATTGATATTTATTTCCAAAGTGACAAATCAAAATAGTGGAGAACTAACCGCAATACTGGAGAATGGGAAAAACTATTTTCCTTGCTTTAAGTACCACCTCTGTTCCCTTACAACATAGCCCTTTGTGAAAGACAGGTCTTGATTAGGTCATCCAAGTACAAAATGATTTACAAAATTATTGCGAAATGACCATTTATCATGGTAGTCAACATATATACAAAATGTTCACTGTTGAATAAAAGGGGCTACAAGTGTAGATACACTTTGGCGTGACTTTGTGGGGTCTTAGACCTTTATATCTATTTGGTCTTATCTTGCTAATTGTTGCTTCACATAGTAAAAGCCTTAATTCTTCTCAGTGTCTTGCTGCATATTGACATCTAGTATTTTATTAACTCCATTTAAATTTTATATCTCCCATTCCTTACAATCTTGCCATGAAAAACAGAGAGAAAGAGAGTTGTTTCTGCAGTAAAATATTACATACCATTAACCATGCATCAAGGGTTATCTATCTCTTGGGGCATGAAATGAAGTCCAATATGGAATTGAATTTCATAGTTATATGAGATTCAATCTTCAGAGGTTACAGGTGGGATATATATTCGAATATTGGTCAGGTTCTGCTTATCCTATAGAATCTGAATTTACCTTGCCGTCATTTTCTATATGCTTTATGTTTGTTGGTATTTGCCATAACCCTTAGAATTTTTATTTGTTAGCTTGATAGCTTCTAGTTATAATCTTCATTGTAGCTTATATGAGATTCTTTGAACTCATAGAGGTAGACCATGCTTTTGCTTGCATGATAAAATATTTTACGAGTTATGCTCTATTATGGTAAACATTTAAGACCAATGGTTTTGTTTACGTTAAGTTCAAGAACATGTTCCAGGGCAGTCACCTATATTTAGAAAGTGTTTAACCTTTCATTGCTAAATAGATCTTGAGTGCTTACTAAAGCTGCAAAACATCAACTATTTTCATAGCAATCATTGCTTGGTTAAGTATTCACTTTTATGGTGTCTCTCGAATAATTTTATTTCATTTTAATATTTATACTCTGTATAATATGGCATAAACAAATGTGACCTCAACCGTGGCGTATTATTCATAGACTCATATATGTTAATAAATAGTATATTTTCGTTTTAACATTGTCTATTCAGTTGAAAACTTAATTTCTTGAAAAATTTATGTGCATTGTTTCGTTGTTTATAAGATGTTACTTAATACTAACAATAATACCCCTCCTATTGCTTTGGATCTTAATGATTTCAACCGAAGGAATTACTTGTAATGTTTAGCCATGCATGAAAACCCCAACATGTTTGCTCTTTTGAATCCAATGGTAGATGTACCAATCTATGGGAGAATTACAACACTTGAGCTTTTCCGACCTCATGTAAGTGAATCTCTCATATTAGTTATCATTTCAGTGTCATCTAGGCAGGTTTCTGAGCAACAACTTAAAGAGAAATTGACACTCAAGTAATACATGAGCAGGGGGAGACACAACATTATCTTTTTATTTCCATAGAGAGATATAAGTTTTGTGTTCTTCAGTGGGGCACAGAGTCTAGTGAGCTTATTACAAGGTAACTTAGGTATATACATGTAATCATTAATGTGTTGCATTGAATTGACTAGTACGTTTCACTCTACATGTCCATGATTTGTTTACATATTAATATCTTCTTCATGTGAATGTGTCCATATTCCCATTCAATGTAGCTTTTGATTAAATTGTAATTTGATTGATATTGCATTTTGTGGTGTATGAGATGTTATAGAATTAAATAAGGAATTTGAAAAGAAGAAAGTGAAATCTGGCTATCTGGATAATGTTTTCTTAAAACATACAGTTCAATGTTTATAGGACCATAAATTCAAATGCTTGCATGCACTTATTTTCTCCCTTTTTTGATGATTGACATTTGATAAAAGTCTGGATTGAACGACCCCCTTGGTATAATAAGTATACTGTTCTAAATCAAAATCAATATCCCATGCTATATTTCTTCTAATTTGTAATTTTCATGTTTGCATGATGACAAGCACCTTGTCACCAATTTTGAAAAATATAAATTTGTAGAAAAGTAGCCTAGACATTAATTTTAATATAAAATCAATTTAAAAATTAAAATCTATTCCAAAATTCAAAGTATCCTAAATGATCTTAAACGAGTGTCACATAGACCAATCAGGGTAAATTTTGGAAGGTGTTCATTCTTCATTCCTGTTGAACTAAATTTTTTTCATAGGCTGTATGTATGAGAATCTTAGAAGGCTTGTCTAGATAAGACTTTGAAGATGCTTATCTCCAGTTTAATGTATTTGGGTACTTACAATGTGTAATATCATTTATAGACGATAGCTCTTTGTATTAGTATACCTCAAAGTATCCAAAATGAATTTAAACAGATGTCACATACACCGATCAAGATAAATTCTGAAACTTTGAGAGTTTTCATTCATTCCCGATGAACTGAATCTTTTTCATAGGTTGTATATCTGAGAAGCTTAGAAGGCCATGTCTAGATAATACTTTGAATATGCTTATCAACATATCAATGCATTTAGGCACATACACTGCACAATTCAAATGCTCACATGCACTTATTTTCCCTCTTTTCTCATGATTGGCATTTGATAAAAGTCTGCAATGGACAATCTCCTTGGTATAATAAGTAGATTCTTCCAAGTCAAAATCAATATCCCAAGCTACATTTCTTCTAATTTCTAAATTTCATGTTTGCATCATGAGAAGCACCTTATTGCCAATTTTGAAAAATATAAATTTGTAGAAAAGTGGCCTAGTCATGAATTTTAATATAAAATCAATTAAAAATATATTCCAAACTTCAAAGTATCCTAAATGAACTTAAACAAGTGTCACATAGACCAATCAGGATAAATTTTGGAAGTCGTTCATTCTTCATTCTCGATGAACTGAATTTTTTTCAAACGCTGTATGTCTAAGAAGCTTAGAAGGCTTGTCTAGATAAGTCTTTGAAGATGCTTATCTCGATTTTAATGGGTTTGGGTTCTTACATTGTACAATATGATTTATTGATGGTATTTATTTGTATTAGTATACTTCAAAGTATCCCGAATGAAGTTAAATCAATGTCACATATACCAATCAGGATAGATTTTTAAAGTTTTCATTCATTCCTGATGAACTAAGTCTTTAATTTGATCGTATATAGATGGTAGCCACTCTTATTAGTATACTTCAAAGTACCCCTCCCAGTTGAATTTAAACCAATGTCACAAAGACGAATCATGATAAATTTTGAAATCTGTTCATTTTTCATTCATGATGAACCAGGTCCTTTTCATATGCTGTATATAGGAGAATCTTAGAAGTTCATGTTGAGATGTTTATCTTTGATTAATGGATTTATGATGCACAATATGATCGATAGATAGTAGATATGATTACTATACTCAGGAGACGATAACAATTTCTTGGTAAAATAGACTCTGATTCTATGGAGATGATAGTCGTTCTTCTCAACTTGCATCCAATTTCACATTATAGATCATGGGATTTTTATTTACATTATTTTTTCTCAGTGAGGGCAACTAGAAGAAACTCATTCCTTGAAAAAAAATCCAACGTGTATTTTCCGTATAGATTGTGATAGAAGCTAACAATTTAAGTATTGGCCTGCAAAACAGAGTTTGCTACACACCCTAAGCTCTGATACCATGTTGGAAGTTTCAAGTCCTCTTTGTTTATTTGAATAGAAAACACACATGTCTTACTAAACACACATGAGCTATACATACTAGGTGAGTTTTTGACATTGCCATGTATAGGGCTGATAGGGACTATAATAATTGTTATATTTTTTGAAGACCTGAAGCTATCATAGGTTTTTGTTTCTCCTACTTTTGGAATGAAAAGATAAATCAGACCTAAAATCAAACATATTATATTTTAGTTCATTGATGTCAAATTTTCTATATACTTTTAACAACATTCATTTATTCAGTTGTTATGTTAAAAATCTAAATACTCAAACATGAAATAATGGGAAGTATATTTTCCTTTTATTGAAGCGCTATCGACTTGCTGAGTTTTTTATTTTGTTTCTGTGTCTTTCTCACACATTAAAGATGTTTTATGCTTTGAATTTTAATGAGATTTGAATCCATCAAATTTTGATCTACAATTTTTCTAGCATATCAAAGATGGAATAAGTGTGATATTTTGGTGTTATAGAGAAAGTGAAAAGCAGAAACCTTTTCCTGGAAATGCTAGAGAAAAGACAATTGCTTGGTTGTATAAATTAAGGAATGCAAATGGTAGCTTGCCTACTTCAAAGATATGTCTTAACATGTAGAGAGTGATGCAGAGAAATGCGGTTGTCTTCTGTACTCAAGAAACTTTGGGTGAAGGTAAATATTTAATTATTCTTGTTAGTATGTCACTGTGAATCCTCATTTTGAGTTTGTAATAGACCCTATTAATGGTCTGTAAACTTACATTGTGGATTCCTTCCTAATCATTTCTTCTCATAACACTCTACCTTTTTTATTCATTTGTTCATACTTACTCATTTTCGTTTTTACTTGAGGCATTCACTTTTGTTACTTATGATTCCTGAGCTTCAGGAATAGTAATGAAGGAACCATTAACAAAAATACCATTGACCAATTTCCCAATAGGATATTTTGGAAACTTCTAAGTTCTAAGGTTGTCTGTAGTGGCTAAGAAGCCATAAGCTCAGAGGTATCTCTTAGAACTTGCACCTAACCTTGAGTGTAAAGAACCAAGAGTTTGATCACCCTGATTTATGCAAGGCATTGTAACCATGCATAATTATTTAAATATTTTATTTTTTTAACTTGTCCTTAATTGGGAAACAATGCAGGAATACACTTGAACACCTGGAAGTAGAAAGTCTTGACTCTCCACCATTCCTCATGAATGCATAACTTGCTTTGGTATTCTTGTCAGTTGTTTCATAAATTGGGAATAACTTTATCACATGTCTAATGTGAAGTGTAAAATAGATTCCCTTAGACATTGGACACCACTCACATGAGTTACTACACTTAGAAATAGAGGTTGATGGGCGCCACAATCAGTCTCAAATTAAAACCTAATAAATTTGCTTGTCTTTGGGTAGTCTAGACCAGGTTGTCTAAACAATGGAATGCATAATTGCATGATTGGTGGTATCTTTTACTATAATGACCCCATCTTGATTAATTTAAACTATACATATTGACTATAGGATATGTCTTTTCTAAAGTTTGAAGATTATCCAAGTCCTTTATTGAGAAGGGAGGCATTACACTATAGAAAAACTTGTTGTGGCACTACCAAGGCTGAAGAGATAATATGTTGTGTGCTTATTAATTTTATCCTACTAAGATTTGATGGGTATAACCTTATACTTGCCGATTTAATATTGTTTGTGCAAAGTGGAGGTGACAATCTTCACCTTTTAAGTTTCTTCTTGTCTGAAGTAATGTTCATCTGAAAATGTGGAACAATGTATTATAATCATTTATGTTGTCTCTCTCTCTCTCTCTCTCACACACACACACACACACACACACACACCCACATGCATATCGTGCATGTAACTCTAGTAATTTCAACATGGTTTGGGCATATGTGCAATACAAAAATAATCTTGAATTTGGTACAAGCCAAGATAAATTGTGCAAGCTTGAATAGGTTTACGAATATCAAGTTACGGGATTTGAGAATTTTGTGTATCACATTATTTATCAAAATTTTAGGGACGTGAAATCTATTTGGAGGCTGTCACATGTTTGAACTTTGAATAGTTAGGTCCAAGATGCCAAATGGTACAATATTTTGTTTTATTTTAAGATAATTTATACGTTTAGAGTATTTTTAACTCCTACATGAAGTTGAAGTTGTGTCAAACAAATGTGGGGCCCTAGATGTTAAGGAATTTAAGCAAAGAATTTAAAAAAATTTCCATGCATTTCATTTTGTAGGAAAGAGTTGTAATATTAGCAGTTTGGGAGGAAGAACCAAATACAACCAGTTTACAAAACAAATCTAGGCCTCGAATCTTATCATATAGGGTAGTCATTTTGAAATTCTTGCTTCATGGGTGACAAAATTAAAAGCTTCGAAATAAGTTCACTCTTACAATAGGAAACAACATAAAACTAGTAGAACTATACCTATGTTCCAAAAACAAACACATTACAAAATATACGATCCAAACATTTAACAACCAAAAGATGATCAAATTCAACCAAACAAGAAAATTGTCTCCACCAGCTTATTGGATTCCCGCATTCTTGCAAGCTGCTCTTCCCCAGTAGTCTTGATTCCATACCCCATTGCCATAGTTCAAAGTTCAAACTCCAACTTGATCCTAAAATCTGGAACAATCATCATACCATAATTTGTAACAACCAATGTTGGAATCAGGAATAGCTATGTTGTACTGGAACAATGATGTAACATCATACCTAAATCTAGAACAATCTACCATAATCGGGAGTAACCATGTCATAGTGAAATTTAGAAGAAGCATGTCATACTAGAAACTCAGCAAAAGAATTGAGACTAGAAAGCACATGACTTGGAGAATTTATTAATCAAAGTATTTTCATTCTGTAAAATCAGTCTCAAGTACAGACATGCTTCTATTTTCCTTAGCAGAATTGGATGTTCGGATATAATGCAAAATTAACTATGATCAGAAAGCAGGTAAGAAATCTTTTTGAATTTTTCCTGTCTTGGATCTGCATCTGTTGCTTTTTATGGCCACAAGTATGCCAATCATTTCCATTTCTTTTCACATGATAAAATTCAAAGAGACTGCATCCTCTCAGCAGTGTCTTAGACTCTTCCTCTTTCAATTAGTTCAATTGCTTTCTTTCCATCTGTCTTGTTTTAGCTTAATTATATTTATTATTAAGTTCCAAATATCCTTAAATAAACCTCTTCATACTCGCATTGAAGACTAAGGCTCAAAATCATTACTCAAATTTATATCATATCTTCCCCCCATCAACTTCCTCCCCCAAATTTTATTGGATTTCCCTTTGATATTTCATCCAAGTTCAACCCTTAGAACCCTGTGGCAGAGGGGTCTAGTCTATATTTTTTGAAAATTTTTAGATCCTCATGTTCTTTAACAGAATCCAAAATTTTTGAGTTCTCTAAATCCCAATTTTTGTAGATGTATTTAATTTTGAACGGAATATCTATTCGATTTCCTTTTTTTTACAAGGAAGGTTTCCTCATGATCACCTTTGTTCATGTTCGAACAACTGTCGTTTTCTTTGATATAAGAAATATTTGTTTCCAAATATGTCACCAATAAAATATGGCATGACCTATTTGTCTTATTTCCATTTAAATTTAGGCTTATTACATTCATTCATTAGACCATGGTTGTCCTTGCTTTTGTTATTATCATTCACAATGAAGCATATCATTAATATGAAAAGATGATAATTAAAAATTCTTGGAGAGTAGTGGTCCCTGCAGGAAGAGACCTCACAATGCAATGCATCTACCAAATATTTTGAGGTTTCCTTATTATAAACCCAAGTGCATTTTAAGTTTATAATTATTAAATTTAAATTTTAAATTAAAGGTTATTATTTGTTTTTTGTATACTATGAATTCAATTTGAGGGGGATATCATCCTAACTGAATTTCTTGGTTGAATTTCCATACAGAAGGGCCATATTCAAATGAATTCTGTTGCTATGGTTCAAAGATATAACACCACATAAAAAATTTCAACACGCACAAGAAATGAATTGGCCTAGTCATAGAGAGCATAAACCATTATTGCACACATCAAAACCCATATTGTATCAAGCACTTCGAAAGAGTTCAACTTGTAGGAAAGCTCAATACTATAGGCAATGTCACTATAATGTATATCAGATATGCTATTGGCACTTCCAATGAGTTCTAATTCTGGGAAAGATCAATGTTTTATTTGGCAAGATTCATACTTTACCAGTCTCTCCAATTGTTTAAATATTGTAAATTCAAAGGATATTCTAAATGTATTTTACTGATGTAACCCAAGGGAGATGTTATTATTCCTCCGATGGGGTGTTACTATTGTATTTGGTCATCATAGAGTCATGAGGTAAAGCCTCCACTTGTTTTGGGTATTTAGTACCCTTATAAATAATATAATATAATTTTTTTGAGTATTCCTAGGTGAAGTTGGCCCAGACAGTTTGTTGGGGCCGACTTGTCTAGTGCAAAAGTCAATTGACACATTTGTATAAATAGAGGAGTTGTGGTTCTTATTTCAACACACACTCACTAACTTGTGTAGAACATACGAGAGAGAGAGAGATAAAATAGAAGGAGGAGAACAATTGTTTTCATGGCTTTCTTTTATACATCTTATACAGAGGAAGTTTTTGCTAGGTTTTCTTCCCCTTGAGGGTTTCCCAGGATAAATGTTGTGTCTATGTTGTGATTGTGATTCTATCAATGATTATTGATATGCTTCTGTGATTTTTGAATTGAATACTATTGAATCTAGTCTAGCATATGAAAAGCTGCAGCGCTGGACTTTTCAAGTAGTATTTGAAGATTGAAGATTAGGGATCTCTAGAAAGAAGTTGAATCAAGCAACTTGCCTTCTTTAAGTGCATCTACTAGTAAGGTCAATCTCCTATTTTGATAAATTTCATTTTTGAGTGACTTACTGGTTAAGATAGCCCCAAGCACTGAGCTTGAGGAAAAATTGGAAGGCCTAGAAAACTTCCTGGCTTGGAAGTATAGGATTGGCCTCATCCTAAGAGAGAATGGTCTTTAGAAATATATGAAGAATGAGATTGCAGAACCTGAAGAAGCTGAAGCTAAGGAGAAGCATGAAAAATACCTAATCAAGGCAATGAGGATCATTGATGATTCCATTAAGGATAACTTGATCCCTCAAGTGTCATCTAAGAAGACACCTAAGAAAATGTATGATGCACTTTCCAGAATGTATGAAGGAAAGAACATCAGCATAAAGATGAATCTAAGAACTCAATTGAAGGGCACCAAGATGAGAAAAGGATAATCTATTCAAGATTAATTCACAAGGATATCCCAGATCAAGGAGAAACTAAGTGGTATTGGAGATACCCTTGATGAGGTTAAATTGGTTATGAATGCTGTCAATGGCCTCACTACACCTTAGGACTCATTCATCCAAACTATGTGTGCCAGAAAATAAAGTATGATTTTTGACATAGTATGGGAAGATTGCATACAAGAAGATGTTAGAGTAGCCAATAGAGAAGCTCTTCTTAGAGAAGATGATTGGGCTCTATCTACCCATAATAAGGAAAGAAAACAATCAAACATCAAGAAGATTAATCATAAGACTTCAAAGAAGAAATTCCAGAAGAAGAAGAAGAAGGATTACTCAAAGTATCAATGCTACAACTATCATAAGATAGGACATCTTGCTAGATAATGTACATCACCAAAGAACAAAAACAACAAAATACATCATGCTCATCTAGATGAAGATGAGAATTAAGGAAGACCTCGAAAGAAAACTAGAAGTGAAGATGTGGAAGAATATGTGATATTATCTGCACTCTTTGGGTCTGTAACACTTGGAGAAGATACATGTCTCATTGATAGTGGTGCCTCTAAGCACATGACAAGAAAGATGACAACTCTGTCAAATATTGAAGAGAAGAATTCTCTCTAGAAGGTACCATTGGGAGATGACTATCAATATCCCATTAAAGGTATTGGTGAATCAAGCTACAAACTTGACTCTGAGGCCTCCATGAAGATGAAGGAAGTACTGTATGTACCAGGTTTGAAAAAGAACCTACTCTCCATCTCAGATCTAGACAAGAAAGGATATATATTTTCTTTCATAGACGGACAAGTACTGATGTGGTCCAAATGGAATATACTTGAAGATGTGGTAGTCATTGGAGAAGAGGAAGGAGGACTGTACAAGCTCAAAGGACATCCAGAGACAACCCTTTTCCATGAGACTACCAGTTCAAGTGAATTGTGGCATAGGATACTTGCTCACATCAACTACAAAGCATTTCCCTATGTGAGCAAGGTGGTAACAGGGTTACTAGATTTGAAGATCGAACATGAGGGAACATGCAAGGGATGTGCATAGGGAAATAACATCAAGAATCCCTTTCTGAAAAGTGACACAAAGACTAAAGGTACGTTGGAAATAATCCATTATGATGTATGTGGTCCTACTCCCTCCATATCCTTAAGTGGATATGAATACTATGTCACATTTATTGATGATTATTCAAGAAATAATTGGATACACTTTTTGAAGAATAAAAGTGAAGTGTTCGGGAAATTCAAGGAGTTCAAAGCCTTGATAGAGAACTAGTCAGAAAAGAGAATCAATACACTGAGATCAGATATTGGTGGAGAAAACACTTCAAAGGAATTTGAAGCATTCTATAAGGAGGAAGGAATCAAGAGGGAACTAACCATTCCCTATTGTTATAGCTAGTTTTTGTTTTCTATTTTTATACCGTATGCTTGTTTTCAAAACATGGTTTTCTTATTGCTTTAAGATTTTGAGTTTGGTTTTTGAAGTATTTTGATAGCATGCTTATTTTTATTTTTGATTTTATAACTTTTCATTTTAAATTTACTTTACGTAGTTGTTTTCATACTTTTAATGGGCTTATTAGGTGTATGTCTTTCTGAAAGGTTGGATAGAGATATCATAAGGGTTAATCAAAGTTTTATTTCACAATTTAACCCTTTGTTTTTTAATTTTTTTGTCAAAAAACATTAATTAGACATTCCTGTAGCTCAAAGGCAAAAAAAATGAACTAGAGCGCTACAAGAAAGTCGTGGCATTAAAAAAATCGTATGTTTGCTCATGAGTTTGAAAATTTGAAAATAAGGGGAGTTTTTCCACATATGTAAAGGAAAATGATACGTGTTTAAACCTTACTAATCATTTTGACAAGTATTTGAGTTAAGGCAAGAATGATTCAAATGAGTTGTAGTTGTTTGATATGTGGGAAATTGAGATCCATTAAAACAGTAATGATGGTGCAAGATGGGAGTAATTCATTGTGAGCTACCAATTTCTTGAATGTATGAAAGCTTACAGAGACCACACTGATATCTGGTAGTCCATGATTGGAATAAATTGTGAGGAAGACAGTTAGAGGTTTAGGGTTTGCAGAGTAATTGACTGGTGCAGTCGTGGCAGCTGAAGACAGAGCTACGAAGGTTAGTGGATACCTGGGAAGACAAGATAGCATATTTTAGCAATTGAAACCATTATTACGACAGGTATGCAACTGATTGATGACATCATCCATGAATTCGTGTTTGCATTGACAGAAGAATAGTGATGGGTGTTGATTAAGAAGTGCATCAAGTTTAGGAACCCAATTTTTTTCTCAATTATTAATCTATTTTGTTAGTGGAAATTGTTCTGAAATACTTATTAGTTTTTTGAGGAAAATTCATATCTAGGGTTCTAAATTTTCTCAACTTCTGCTTTACTATTGAAGTAACACACTTTCAAAATAGTTTGAACTATTTTCTAAAGGAGAAATAGTTAAGGTTCATTACTGAAAATGAAGATAAGTGGGAAGACAAACAGGGCTGAGCCTTCAGACATGACATGGGTTTTAACTTCCCTGAATGTGCAAAATTATTTCAAGAAGCTAGTTGCTTTCAATATTTTGAGAAAATTGATGGTCATCATATAGAGGTTTCATATGGATTTGCTCAAGGATTAGAGAAGGAAACAGTCTCATTTAACACCCTAAGAATTGAATTGACTAGAGAGTTAATAGTAGAAGCTACAGGCATTGCTAATGAAGGTGAGTTTTGGTTCAAGAAGGTTCCTTTTGCTTTTAATTCAGAGAATTTCCTGCTACCCAATGTTGTAATAGATTGGGGTAAGGGGGTTCATATACAGAAGTTTAAGCCTGAATGGAGAGAGCCAATTAAGATTTTGCAGACTTATATAACCTATGAGGGAAGATATGCCTCTGTTTTTAATTATCATATCAGGTTTTTACAGCACTTAAATCAGGAATCAAAGATGAATCTCCCCTTCTTCTTCCTTGAAAGTTTGCAAAAAATGTCAAGCAAAGTAAGGGAGCAGTAGGATCACACTAAGAAGCCCATTTTCCATCATGGATTGATAAAATTGATTATCAGTACTGTGCTCCAAAAGAAAGGAAAGACTTGGGATTATTTTCTATTCTGGTCAAGGTTTCAAAGTGAAAAGGAAGACCAGTAAAAAAGAAGACAGGTGAACAAATCCCACAGCCTTGTTAAAAATTTGAAGAAAGAAGTCATTATTGAAGTAGAAGAAGAGACTACACAAGTGAATTCTTTGACACAGAAGGTTGAAGAGCCTAGATGTGGGAAACAAAATAACACTGATGAAGATGATTTGTTGAAATTTAGAAGATGTAGCAGAAATCAATGAAGATGATGTAGTAAATAAATTTAATGAAGATGCAAATAAGGAAGAAATTAAATGTCTTTTAGAACAAGAATAGACCGCTACAGAGGTACATGAAGAAAGAAGGGAAATCCCAGTGCTTGATAAATTGAGGGTTGATAATACATAGAGCTCAAAATAAGGGTTTGAAGAAAAGATGGTCATGCAAGGAGTTAAGAGAGAAGTTGTTCAGCTTGCAACTATTAAACATCAAGGTAAAACTTTGAGTATGTTGGGAGAAGTAGGAGTAGGATGGAGACCTAAAACCAGACCTAAGAAGAAATTAAGGTTAAACATGAATTGTTTTTTGAATCCCAAGTTAGCTCAAGAGAAAATTACAATATTAGAGGATTCTTCTTCTCAAGAGGATTTAGAAGAGGATGAAAGACTTAATGTGAAAAAGGTCAAGAGTAAGAAGCATGATTCTTTGATGGTTAATTCATCTTCAGTACAGACTAAAATTCCTGAACACTTAGAATATTTTAAAAAGAAAGAAAATCTCATCCCTTAGCAGGATGATTCTATGAAACATCATTCAATGCTGTTAGCAGAATGTACATATAAAGAAAAAATTGCAGAGCCATCAATCCACTATAGTTTTGAAGGTGCTGAGTCTTCAGATATTCCTGTAACAGTGACAGAGCAAAAACAAGAGGATGATGAGGACATTTTTAAGAAATTAAAAATATCCCTTGGGTGTCAGAAGGAGTGTCTTCATTTCAAGAAGGGAAATGTTTAGATTCTGAAAATGAAAATCTTTGAAAAAGTATCAAGCAGTATAAGTACCAAATAGAATTTCCGCATGAAACAAATGAAGGATTAGTAGTGGCAAATAGAATATTGAGAGAATATCTAGAGGATATTAACAACCATTATCAAGAGTTAATTGTCATTTCTAAGGAAGCATTGAAGAGGAAAAGAGAGACACAAAGCTTATGTGCAGAGTTGAAGCAGACTATCCAAGAAGTAACTCAGCAAATCCAAGAATTGTCAAAGAGAGTTGAAGACCTAGAAGCTGAGCAGTAGAGAACCAGAAGAAAAGCTCAATATTTAGAAGGAATAGCCCTTTTGGTTGAAGCTACCAAAGATCTTTAAAACGCTATTGATGACAGGTGTCTTTTAGTTAACTATTGTAAAGATATTAGTTTATTTTGGAGAACTTTTAATTTACTAGTGTTCGATAGTCTGACCTAGAAGGTAGTTATACAGTTAGATAACTTTTTTTGGATGTAAGCAAGATAAAAGTAAGACATTAGAATGAAGAAGGGTTCGAATTTTTGTACAAGGGGAGGCTTTCAAGCTACTATTTATAGAGCTAAGTTCATAAACTCTTATGTATTTTTGATAACTGATTATGACATATATGCAAGCTATAAGCCCATTTTACTCTATTTGCTGGTTTTATTTCTTGTTTGTGTAATCACTCAGTTGACAGATTCATTTCTTGTTTGAGGTTATTTTTCATGAAATTCCTGTGAACTGTGGATGAAATTCAGTGTTGTGCTTATTGTTTTTGGTTTATGTTTCATATATTATATATCTCAGTTATTCATTGTTACATGATTTAGTGTTTGTCTTAGCCTAATGAGATTTTTCCCTCTTGATAACAAATTGTAAAACTGAAAAACATAAAAACCTGTTTTACTTAGTTTTATTTTATGAGATTGTGTTGGCTTGTTCTTTAGTAGTCTGAGAACAATTTATGGCACTAACACCTATAATTTTAAACAAAATGGTGTTGTGGAAATAAAGATTAGAACTATCATGGAAGTAGTGAAGACCATGATTCATGACAAAGACCTCCCTATGCACCTATGGGCTGAAGCTGCAAGAAAAGCCGTATATGTGAAAAATAGATTATCTCACGGTTCTCTTGAATTCAAGAATCCTGAAGAATTTTATATCGAAAATAAACCTGAAGTAAGCTATCTCAAGATATTTGGATGTCCAGTATATGTACATATTCCAAAAGAGAAGAGAACCAAATTGGATCCTTCTAGTAAGAAGGGAATATTTGTTAGATACTGTGAGGTTTTGAAAGCCTTCAGGATATACGTTTAATGATTTTATCATATCGAGATTAGTAGGGATTTTAAGTTCAATGAAAAGGTAGCTCTTAAGAAATTGAGAAGGTTTCAGCTTGAAGAAGTATAGGAAGAAGATGGACCTCCCAGAAGGACAGAAGTTGAACACACTCCTGAAATAGTAGCATCAGAAGATCATGACATGCTATAGGCTTAGGAACCCCCTACTATGGATATCTCTTGAAAGAGAAAACCTGCTTGGGTAAGAGAAATCATACAAGAAGCAAAAATATATGGAGCACCATAAGGCTCCACAAGAACCAACAAAAGATCAAAGCCATATTCCATTTATGTAGCTTTGATGTGTGATCTTGTAGACCAAGAACCCAACAGCTATGAGGAATCTACACATAAGAAATAATGGGTTGAAGCAATGACAAAAGAATACCAGTAGATCATGAAGAATGATGTCTGGGATATAGTTCCCAAACCAGAAAATAAGAGTGTGGTTTCTTCGAAATGGATCTACAAGATAAAACATGCTGCAGATGGAAGTATTGAAAAATACAAAGCAAGATTTGTGGATAGAGGATTCTATCAAAAAGAGGGGATCAATTATGAAAAGAAATTTTCTCCAGTAGAAAGGTACACTTCCATCAAAACTATCATGGCACTTGCTTCCATGATGAAATGGTACCTACACCAAATGGATGTAAAGACAACCTTCCTTAATTGTGTGATTGAGGAAGCGGTTTACATAAAAAAACAACAAGGTTTTGAAGTTGAAGATAGAGCGACTCATGTATGCAAGTTGAAAAAGGATCTGTATAGACTAAAGCAAGATCCTAGAGCTTGGTATAGTAGAATAGATATATTCTTGACAAGCATGGGATTTACCAAGAGTAAAGCTGATCCCAATCTTTATATGAAGATTATGCATGATGAACCAGTCATAATATTACTATATGTGGATGATCTATTTCTGACTAGAAATGAGAAATAGATCAAGGATTGCAAGAAGAAGCTATATGAAGAATTCAAGATCAAATATCTTGGATTGATGCATTATTTGCTGGGGCTGGAAGTGTGGTAGATCCCAAAAGAAATATTTATGAATCAGGGAATGTATGCAGTAGAAATATTGCAAATATTTGATATGTTGGATTGTAAAGTCATGGGCACACCCATGGACACCAACTTAAAGTTGTTGTCTGATGAGACATCCGAGCTAGTGGACATGACTCACTATAGACAAATTATTGGGTCATTAATGTATCTAACGAACACAAGGATGGATATATGCTTTGTTGTGAACACCTTGAGTCAGTATCTAGTTAAACCTAGATGTGTTCACTTGATAGCCGCAAAGCATGTGATGAAGTACCTAAAAGGTATGATTGATTTGGGAATGTACTATGGGAGAGATCATGACTACAATTTGTATGGGTATATAGATTCAAATTGGGCAGGAAGTGCCACAAACAGAAAGAGTACCTCAAGTGGATGTTATTTTCTAGGATCCACCGTGATCTCATCATTTAGTAAGAAACACTCCAGTGTTGCTCTCATCACGGTTGAAGTAGAGTATATTGCATCTTGCTTCGCTTGTTGTGAAGTGATATGGATTCAGAAGCTGATGTCAGGAATATTTGACATGGATGTGGACACCACAGTAATTTTTTGTGACAACGAGAGTTGTATAAAGATGAAAGAAAATACAGTGTTCCATGACAAATCAAAGCATATAGAAATACAATATTTCTATATAAGGGATATGGTACAAAAGGGAGCCATCAAGCTCCAATATGTGGGTACCAATGAGCAAGTTGCTGATATATTGACCAAGCCTTTATCTCGAATGAAGTTTGAGTATTTCCGCGATAAGATTAGTGTAGTTTGGAAGGACTTCTATCACAAGGAGGAAAATTTATGGAACTACAAAGGATGGACCCTCTTCGAAAAAATAAAGATCGATCCGGAGACATGAACCCTTCTCGGACAAAGGGGGAGCAGGTTGATGATATGAAACTTCCCAAGAAAGGGGGATTGATGATGATGTTGACATTGGTGATGGATGACAGTTATGATGGTATGACATTGTTTGTCTAGGAAAATATCCTCTCTTGAGGATGGAAGGTATAACACTCTGTTCATGAGAGTGGTCTTTACTAGCTAAGGATGGCCCTGCACATGCTATTCTTGCATGGAGAGTACTCACATTCACTTGCAGATGATAGTATCCTCTCTCAAGGATAGCAGGTAGAACACTCTATTCATGAGAGTGGTCCTTATCAGCTAAGAATGTCCCTGTGGATATTAATATCATGGAGAGTACCCACATTCTGTTGCAGATACCGTAGATTAAACACTCGCTCAGGAGTGGTCCTAACCTCAGTGGTTTGGATGCTCTACGATGAGTCCTCATGAACACTTGGAATGACGTTGTGTATGCAGTTGATATCTTCCTTACAGACTATACTCTTGTATGGAGAGTATGCCTACACTCATATGTAGATGCCATAGAATAACACTCGCTTGGGAGTGGTCCTAACCTATGAGGTATGGATTCTCTATGATGAGTCCTCATGGACGACATAGTATAAAACTCACTTGGGAGTGGTCCTAACCTGTGTGGTATGGATGTTCTATGAAGGGTCAACATTGTGTATGCAGTTGAGATCTGCTCTGCAAAGAATACTCTTACATGGTAGAGTATACATACATGTGAGTGTAGATACCGTAGTATAACACTCACTTGTGAGTGGTTCTAACTTGTGTGGTATGGATGGAATATGATGAGTCCTCATGGATGATAGGTTTGGCACTAGGTGTGGTCGACATATTCATTTAGTTGTAGATGATTCAACTGACCAATTTCATGGATCATGCCAATGGAGGATTGCATCGTCCTTGGACTTATGTCCTAAAGTGATTGGGATTGATAATACCGCAAATAGATCATGTGTACTGCAGGTAGCATGGTGGCGAAGGATCAAGTAGATAAAAGTATACTAGAAAAGGGTCAAGTAGATCGGAGTGTGGTTGCAAAGGATCAAGAAGGATTGAAGTGTTGTTGCAAAGGATCGAAAAGATCGAAGTGCGACTACAAAAGGATTGAAAGGATCAAAGCGCTGCTACAAGGGATCAAGAAGATCAAAAGGATGTTGTAGAATATCGAAGTGCTACTACAAAGGATCAAGAAGATCGAAGTGTTGTTTCAAAGGATTGAGAACATCAAAGTGATGCTGCAAAGGATCGGGAAGATCGAAGTGCTGCTGCAAAGTGTCGAGAAGATCGAAGTGCTACTGCAAAGGATCGAGTAGACCAAAGTGCTATTGCAAAGGATCGAGAAGATCAAAGTGATGCTACAAAGGATCCAAAGATCTAAGTTTTGATGAAAATGATCTGAAGATTGAAGTACTACTACAAAGGATCTAGAAGATCAAAGTGATGCTACAAAGGATTGAAAGATCGATGCGTTGCTATAAAGAAAGGATCAAGTGATCATATGACGCAGAAGAGTAACTGTTCCAAGTTACTAATTGTGAAAAAAAAACTTCCTGTGACGTATAGATGTATCTCCTCAATGTACTGTTGTAATTGTCTCTCTGTTCTCCTATAGTCTGTGATGATGTTGTCGGTAGAATAACCCTCTCATTAAGGGCAAGTGTTGAAATATTGTAACTTCAAAGGATATTCTAAATTTATTTTACTGATGTAACCCAAGGGAAATGTTATTATTCCTTCGACAGGGTGTTACTATTGTATTTGGTCAGCATAGAGTCATGAGGTAAAGCCTCCAATTGTGTTTGGTCTTTAGTACTCTAATAAATACTATAATATACTGTTTTTGAGTATTCCTAGGTGAAGTTGGCCCAGACAGTTTATTGGGGGCGACATGACTAGTGCAAAAGTCAATTTACACAGCCATATAAATAGAGGAGTTGTGGTTCTTATTTGAACACACAATCACTCACTTGTGTAGCGCATAGTAGAGTGAGAGAGATAGAACACAAGGAGGAGAACAACTATTTTCAGGGTTGTCTTTTATACATATTATACAGTGGAATTTTTTGCCGGGTTTTCTTCCCCTTAAGGGTTTCCCAGGATAAATGCTATGTGTAACGTCCCCGACCCTTCGACCGACGAAGAGGACGCTACTAACACCAAACAAACGGGAAAACAACCCCCATGAACACGAACAGGGATAAATGCTGATATTAAAAACTTAACATAATGCATACTAAGATGCATAAAACATACAAGGATATACAGTTACTCAACATTCAGCGGAAGCAACACACACATTCCAGCATTTAACATGTTCATCATAATTCATGGAACAGTTGATATAATTGCAGAGACGAAACAGTCAGAAGTACTTATCTTTTAATGAAGAACTCACCCCACAACCAAATACGTCTCTACAACGTTCCACCCAACCATAGGCCAGTGTGCTCATCAATATCTCAGCAACACTGCCACCCCTGAGCTTGGCATGATTCCTCAAGGAATAAGGGTCAATGCAGGCTTACACATAGCCAAGGTCTGCCAATCAGCCAAACCCACATAGTAGGGTTCACCAGGCCATCAAGGAGCTAGGAAAGGCTAAATGCTAAGCTGGTGGCCTAACCACCAGTTTCCTCAAGCATACCTAGCCTCTATTCCCACTCTCCACAGTTCAAAGACCAACCACTGCACACCGCAGAAAAACAATCCATTCACAGCTCTGTGAGGAAGGAAAATCCAACCGGGTGACAATCCCAAACAAAAGGTGAAGCACAGTTCAGGTCCAACCACACTCCAGAGTTTTTCTTGGCCCTAGCGTGGCCAAACAACTCAGCAACAATCCCCAAAAGACGTCTGCTGCCTCAGCAACCAAGAAGCAACCCGAAACCAACGTGAATCGATAGCCCAAACTCACAATGAAAACTATGTCAACCTTACACAGTCCCAAAACAGAGGAGAAGTTTGATTCTCAAGCTTGGGCAAAAGGAGAACATAAACGCAGAACACAATCTGATGAGGAAACGACGAGAACCTTACACAGTCCATAGTTGGGATAGAAGCATAACTCCCAGCATAGACATGGGAAAACTCAGCCAATGGATGTGGAAATCAACAGTCATCCAACATCCAAGATCCCACAACACACAATTCCTTAATGTAATCACTGAAGAAGGTTACACAAATAAGAATGGGGAAAGAACAAACTCTCAACTTGTGCGCAAGGGAAAAGACACAGCCCAGATAAAACATGGAAGAAAACATAGTGGTCTACAGCTCATGATCCACCACGAAGGATGGACAACAATACATAGCTCAATAATGCCAAAGGAAAACCGGTTCTTTGCATGAATTGGTGGAACACCACGACGGACTGACAAACACCATGAGAGAGGGAAAATGAACCCCCCCAAACCAGAAATCGCACCCCTCCTTAACTCGGCTCTGCGTGAGGAAGATTAACCGGCTCCCTGCTGTGCATCCCTGCGTGAGAGTGAACAACTCCCTATGCGTGAGGGTGAGCCAACCATGTAGAGAATGGCCTTGTCGAGAGAATGGAGGTGGTTTGCTTGCTAACGTGAGGTCAACCTGCTGGTGGAGTGTGCGTGTGGGCAAGGACTGATAGCCCTGCCACACTCCACTCCCAGCCATAAATACTTGAACTACTCAATCAAAATATTAAAGTGGTTGGATGAGACAAGGGAAGATGGAAAATCAAATAGGGTGGTAACACATGGATTTCCCCCCCATAGTCCAAGGTTTGATATCCCCCACCCTTATCCTTTGGAATCATGCCCTTTTCATTTTAACGTTGCACCGTCGTAGCTGGCTGTAGGTTTATTTTAATTGATGTGCATATTTACATGATGCCAAACTATAATGTGTCGGATAGCATGATATACCATCGGCAACTATCCCTATTGCCAAAACATACACAACCAAATCGATGGTGGGGCTTTTGCCTTTAGCTCCTCACCACGATTAATTACATTATATACAGCATGAAAACGGGGTCAAAATCGGGGTGTTACATTCCCCTCCCCCTTGGAATAACACCGTCCTCTGTGTTCCAATACATAGGAATACATATACGATTTGCACATCCAAAATTTCAAAATTTTGCAGATTTGTCCCACGTTCAATTATTTACTTTGAACATTCAGGACCAAGCCTCTCGGCTTCCACAAAATTCTCTCGCTGGTTCTCAGCTTTCAGCTTATCCCGAAGTCTAGGAACTTTGCGGCTGTTTCCCTCTTCATGTTCCTTCATTGGGCAGTCCCGACGTAAATGATGTCCTCTGCATTCCCAGCAGTTCACTGGCTACTTCAGCCTTACCTGCTCAATTTCCTTTGAGTCCTCATGCCTGGACCATTTCTTAATGGGTCGCTTGGACGAATGTCCCATCACTGATCCACCTTCCATTCCTTTGCCGATTGGTCCCAGAAGGCTTTTCAACTCCCTTTGCAAACCAATAGAGTCTTGCAAAATCTGGTGGTTCATTTCATTCTGCCTTTTCTGTATCTTGAGCATCTCTCCAAGATTATCTTGGGTCCTGGCAATCATTTGAAGGAGACTTCCATCCAAGTCCAGCAACTTTTGATCTGATGCCATGATCAATGTGCATCACCCAGTTTCACTTTGCTCACTTGTGAAATGCACCATTGAAATTCTGTTAGGCTAGGCATAATATAGACATTAAAATTAGTCAGTTAATTACCCAATTGGCATGACAGTCCAAGTCTTATCAAGCAGACTTTCATATTTTTCATGCCCTCCCAACAGGCACATGATCTCATTCATGTCCATTCTTGGGAAGGGAATTAACCATTCCAACATTCACAATTTACCTTAAGCAAATACACACATTCCATTTTCAGTCATACATGCATTCAACAATATTTTGTTTTCACAATGCATAAATATATATATAGAATTAAAAGGGCAAGAGAGAGCAGCAAGGGTATTTTTTTTTCCTCGTTGTTTTGTTCCATCCTGGAACCCACACCACTGCTGTGGCTTTTCATGCTCTCAGCCTCTTTCACTTCACCGTGAATGCTGGACCAATCCCTCTTGGTCATGACACTTAGTGTCTTTGGTCTATTCCAGACCTCTAAACCATGGAGTCTCTCCACATGGTTTGTCTCGACTGCTAGGACCCCCCCACAGTCTTACTAGCACCTTTTCCATTACAGCTCGTTCCGAGCTCTCTAGGACATTCATATGTCCACATATACCCCTAGGATGCTCTCATAGTCCTCGCTCCCGACGATAACTATATCCAAACATTGAATCGATTCACATGTTTAGTTTATTCTCATTGGTTTTATCTCTAGAACAAGAGCTTAAAACATCATAACCAAATCATATACACATGTATATTCATAAGCAAAATAATCCAATACTTATCTATATTGTGCGTTTGCTTGTTGGTCCACAGGATCCTGCTTCGCTTTGCAAGCCTTGGGATCGCCTATGGACTTGGATGTTAGGTCAGCATGCAGGTTGCTCCACAACATCAAATAATTAATGTCTATCCAGTACACCCTCATGTCGACTGGGCTTGAAACTTTACCACGACCATTTCTAGGTCCAGGATCTACTATGGATCCCCAGGCATATAACAGCCCAACATACATTTATACCAACATACACTTATATCAACAATACACTTATACCAACATACACTTATATCAACATACACTTATATAAACAATAATGCACACTTATATCAACAACAATGCACACTGATATCAACAACAACCCTTACTCCGCAACCCCTCACAACAACCGTTTGCCTTTTCTCTTTAGGGTGCAACACCCAACTGCATTTATTTAGCCTGTCAACACGAGCAATATAAGAAAACTCATCAGCATTATTGCTCTAAAACTATAATCATATTTCATATCATTCACTATCAAGTATTGAGACACCAGGAGTGCGTCCACTCCCTAGGGTGTAGTCAATATTGAAAACCCTTTCATGACTCAACATCGGAAAAGTGTGCACCCTTTCCCAGTGTGTGCCATGTAGGCCCTATTCATAATCAAGCAATTGGTCATAATGGAAATAAAATCAAAACATGTTGTGCATATGGAATTTTAAAAATTTGACATGCATATTCTTAGCAAGGGTCACAAAACATTTATCCATTTGCCGATGTAGTATTCCTTCATTAAGGAGGAATGGGGGCTCCCTTCTCTGAGTTGACAATCCCTCGATTTGCCATCCCATCTCTTTTTTTTTTCATTTCATATCCACACATGTCTTACCGACATAATCTATACCATCTCACTCATGTGGCTTACCAAACATGTAGTGCAGATGAGACATTTCCACAATGTCCAATGGAGTTTCACCCGAAACCCATTTCCAAGATAAGGGAAAACCTTCCCATGAAGTTTGTCTCTTGCAAGCCATCACACATGATCTTCCTGCATTGTATACCCCTGGCACATTCATCAAATATCCAAACAGTCAATCATTATCTGATAATACAATCCAAATTGATTGTTCCATAACCAAGCAATGACATTAATAATCAAATCCAATAGGAATTTGCAATTCTGTCTACTACAGAAATTAGTTTGCTTGGCAATGAGGTGATCCTCAATTGTGGGTCTCTTGTAAGCAGCACTACTATGCCCATTATAATTTTATGCTTACTAGCATAATATGAATACCCACTTACAATGCGTCCTCCTGACACAATCTTATGCAAGCCAATAGTGAGTAGCAGTTGTCAGCAATTTCTTAAATCCAAAATTCACAAGTCAAATTTAACAACCCATTATGCATACCAACTATTCTCATAAAGTTTGGCTCTTTCACATGGTAGATTCCGGAATTTGTCATGGTCTTACTCTCATGGCCATGCTCTAAATAATCTACCTGAAACCTGAGCTTCAATCAACCAACCACTTGGTAAGTCTGGATGCATATAACCTTTTCATTGCTTCAACCATCACTGAAGCATTTTCAGAATTTATAAAATTCAAATACTTCCAGCTGTTAATCACGTCAATATTACCAAAACTCATTTACTGCACGCAATCATTATCATACTAACATTTGCAAGGTATAGTCACATCATTCATGCAATTAAATGAAATGTTTAGATACTCCTTACTTCACAAGCGTATCATTTGTACCACCTTTCCCTTCCCTAGAGCATTCCCGATAGCCAATTGGTCATGACTATCCTCTTTATGCAATTACTATCCTGCATTCATAATAGCCTTTGAAATGGTGCCTGAATTGTCATCAATTCATCATTTCAGCAATTAGTTATTCATAATATCACATGCACTCATCTCAATGCATTCATGCAATGCATCACAGCATTTGCACATGTACTTATGCAATCAGTCACTCACACCCTTCATATGCATCCATTCAATGCATGACTACAAAATTCATAAAATATTTTTAATGCATATCCATTCAATGCTACCTTGTATTGATTCAGGAATACTATGCATTCAAACATACCATGGCCTAACCATGACTACCTCATATAGGATGCATTGCTATAATCACGATCATCAGTACTTACTTTCCTTGGCTACTAAGCTCAATCAACATATACAGGCATGACACCTTTCTATATGAATATAGTATAACATTCAAATATCCACATGGTATGAGGTCTCGTACCTTTACCACTCCTTGGAATTTGTCATAATTAAACCATAACCTGCATGGATCCTACTTACACCTTCAACATTACCAGTTTAGTCGGTATCTTGCAGAGGATTGCAAAATTTGCTTGCCAACTTTTGATTATGGATTGGTTGCCTCATCCCTTCCTCCATAGGGTTGTTAGTCACATTTGTCAGCATCAGCAACATATTCATCCAGGTCCATGTTGTCGTTGGTTTTTTCCACTAATGCCAACACCAATGCAATAACTATCATTAGTGGTCCATTATAAATGTATAATTCCCACTACTTTTACCAATATGTAATATCCTATGCATGCAAAGAATATCCTCATACATTTTATGTACCAAATTTATAAAATATAAATATAGTTAGCAAGACAGGGGTTAAGGAATTTTTCCCTTTCAAATCCCTCATCTTTGCATGGAATTCCTCTTCCACATAATAGCTAGTTTGTCTTCATGGTCTTTGCTACTTCCAGGCATGCAATTCTTAGATTTGTCCATATTGACAGCAACATTGTTTGTCAAAACAACCACTAGTAATTTTCTGCTCCTCATTCAACCTCTGGTGGTTCTCCACTGTTCTCTGCTGGATACGCTTTCCAACGCCTATCCCCATGCTCCATTTTGACTTTGGGTGTGAAAATCACATTACTTCTAAAATGAGGATTTTCACCAAATCTCTGCATTTTTACACACAAGTGTATTTTGGTCTGGGTGCCAACTTCAGCCACCTATAGGAGCAAGTCTAAGAAGATTCAGGAAAACTTTTCTATCGGGTGAAGTCAGTGTATATAGTGAGGAACACTCAGTAACTTGCGGATCTTGTTTCCAATGCACCATTCATCCTTTTATGAATTCTGGGTTTGACTAATTTTCCCAAAACATAGAATTTCCTTTTCACAAGAATGACTGTCTCAGGGGACGACGGGGGTCAAGGGGGCTTGCCCCCACTATAGGGCGGTTCGAGGGCAGTGCCCTTGTTTTTTTTTGTAAATCTTTGATTTTCATGCAATCTTGCGCATAAGATCGCTGTCATCTTTCTCCTTATCCTTTTCAGCCCTGTAAATCCACTAAAAAAAACTACTGAAAATCGCACTGAAAAACTGCTGAAATCTGCTGATAAACCCCACTTGAAAACTCAAATTTTCCTTTGTTAAATCGGGTCTCTTCCCGAACAATCTTCCGATGTATCAGGTCCTTAGTTGACTAAGCTTCCGACATTTCGGTGGTCTGATCTTCATCTTTCATCTGACGCTCATCGGTGGTCCAATCAACTAAATGTTTTTGACATTTCGGGCTGATCCTCCTCTGGCTTTCGACGTATCGGTATACCGAACCTCTAAATTTTTCCGACATTTTCTATACTTAGACAAATTTTTGGAGATTTCTCTTCTTCCTTCTGTCGCCTCATTGGCTGGTTAATCAACTAAATTTCTCTGACGTTTCGACGGTCTTCAGGAGATCCCTACCAACACTTCGGCTCCATCGACCTTTTCTCTACCGGCGGCATCAGAAGTCCTTCCATCTAAATGTGCCAACGTTTCAGCAGTCTTTAGCTGAATCCTTCCAATGATCTCAACACTTAGAAATTTTTTGAATTTTCACCCACGTCGGCTCAATCATGTACTGTTTGCCGCCGCTGTTGCGGGTCAAACCTGCCAACCCAGCTGACGTATCGGCGTTTTCTTCATCTTTCTTCTGCCGCCGTTGCAGCACCTTCATTCCTTTCCATCCACTTCATCGGCTCAGACTTCCTCTATCTCTCACCGCCACCGGGGTCTGTATCAGAGGGTCTTCCAACTAAGTCTTCTAATGATCCGACGGTCTTGACACTTAGAAAATTTTCTTGAAAATTCCTTCTGACCGTCTCTCGTCGGGTGGACTTCTGCCTAGGCTATCCGATGCATTGGAGGAGATTTCGGCTAAGTCCTCCGACGTATTGGGTGAGCTTCAGCCTAAGCCATCCAATGATTCCATACTTAGGAAAATTTCTGAAATTTTTCCTATCATTTTCTCTGATTTCTTGTTTCTCTTCTGCTAGGTAGAGGGAAACCTACCTCTGTCGCTCATTCTCATGGCCCATGGAGGCGTACGCTGCAACATGAGCTCTGATACCAATCTGTAACGTCCCTGACCCTCTGACCAGCGAAGAGGATGCTACTAACACCAAACAAACGGTAAAATAGCCCCCATGAACATGAACAAGGATAAATGCTGATATTAAAAACTTAACATAATGCATACTAAGATGCATAAAACATACAAGGATATACAGTTACTCAACATTCAGCGGAAGCAACACACACATTCCAGCATTTAACATGTTCATCATAATTCATGGAACAGTTGATATAATTGCAGAGACGAAACAGTCAGAAGTACTTATCTTTTAATGAAGAAGTCACCCCGAAATCAGCTACGTCGTTGCAACGTTCCACCCAACTATAGGCCAGTGTGCTCATCAATCTCTCAGCAACACTGCCACCCCCGAGCTGGGCATGATTCCTCAAGGAATAAGGGTCAATGCAGGCTTACACATAGCCAAGGTCTTCCAATCAGCCAAACCCACACAGTAGGGTTCAGCAGGCCATCAAGGAGCTAGGAAAGGCTAAATGCTAAGCTAGTGGCCTCAACACCAGTTTCCTCAAGCATACCCAGCCTCTATTCCCACTCTCCACAGTCCGAAGACCAACCAATGCACACCACAACAAAACAACCCATTCACAGCTCTGTGAAGAAGGCAAAGCCAACCGGGTGACAATCCCAAACAAAAGGTGAAGCACAGTTCAGGTCCAACCACACTCCAGAGTTGTTCTTGGCCCTAGCGTGGCCAAACAACTCAACAACAATCCCCAAAAGACGTCTGCTGCCTCAGCAACCAAGAAGCAACCCGAAACCAATGTGAATCAACAGCCCAAACTCACAATGAAAACTATGGCAACCTTACACAGTCCCAAAACAGAGGAGAAGTTTGATTCTCAATCTTGGGCAAAAGGAGAACATAAATGCAGACCACAATCTGATGAGGAAACAACGAGAACCTTACACAGTGCATAGTAGGGACAGAAGCAGAACTCCCAGCATAGACATGGGAAAACTCAGCTAATGGATGTGGAAATCAGCAGTCATCCAACATCCAAGATCCCACAACACACAATTTCTCAATGTAATCGCTGAAAAAAGTTACACAAACAATAATGGGGAAAGAACAAACTCTCAACTTGTGCGCAAGGGAAAAGACACAGGCCAGATAAAACATGGAAGAAAACACAGCGCTCTACAGCTCACGATCCACCACGAAGGATGGACAACAATACACCGCTCAATAATGCCAAAGGAAAACTGGTTCTCAGCGTGAATGGATGGAACACCACCATGGACCGACAAACACCGTGAGAGAGGGAAAATGAACCCCCCCCCCCCAAACCAGAAATTGCACCCCTCCTTAACTCGGCTCTGCGTGAGGAAGATCAACCGGCTCCTTGCTACGCATCCCTGCGTGAGAGTGAACAACTCCCTATGCGTGAGGGTGAGCCGACCATGGAGAGAATGGCCTCGTCGAGAGAATGGTGGTGGTTTGCTTGCCAACGTGAGGTCAACCTACTGGTGGAGTGTGCGTGTGGGCAAGGACTGACAGTCCTGCCACACTCCACTCCCAGCCATAACTGCCTCAACTACTCAATGAAAACATTAAAGTGGTTGGATGAAATAAGGGAAGATGGAAAATCAAACAGGGTGGTAACACATGAATTCCCCCCCCACAGTCCAAGGTTTGACATCCCCCACCCTTATCCTTTGGAATCATGCCCTTTTCATTTTAACGTTGCACCATCGTAGCTAGTTGTAGGTTTATTTTTATTAATGTGCATATTTACATGATGCCAAACTCTAATGTGTCGGATATCATGATATACCATCGGCAACTATCCCTATTTCCGAAACATACACAACCAAATCAATGGTGGGGCTTTTTCCTTTAGCTCCTCACCACGATTAATTACATTATATACAACATGCAAACGGGGTCAAAACCGAGGTGTTACACTGTGTCTATCTTGTGATTATGTTTCTATCAATGATTCTTCATATGTTGCTGTGATTTTTGAATTGAATACTATTGAATCTAGTCTAGCATATGAAAACTTAACACCAATGCAATTAGGTGAGAACTCAAAAAAATTACAAACTAGATTGAGACAATTGCATAAACCCTATATAAAGATATAGGATTTTTGTCTGGTTGCAAGCACAAAAGATGGAGAGTGATAGAGTTATTGAAGGTTCCAAAGGTGGGGGCGATGGAGAGGGTATGAAATATGGGGTAGAGGAAGGAAGTCCAACAAAGCCATCACATAGATCAAAGGATCCAAATCCAGGTGGTAAGAGGTAATTCTAGGTCTCAGGTTCAAAGCAAATCTCTCTTCCCGTAGAATGGATCTTGGAATGGATGGATTTGTCAACGACACTTATTGGCTAATACAATAGCCATAAGCCATCAATATCAAATTTGGTTTCATGGGTAAGATCCTTTTGGTCAGGATTAGAGATATATAAAATATGAATCTCTCCTTTGCATCACGGTTATTGTTCCTTCCAGTTCAAGCATGTAGATGAAAAAGAGTTTGTCCTCAACACCTTCCCTTGGATGTATAAGGGTTTAGGGTTGGGCTAGCGGAATGGACACTTTGTCTTCATCACTGCAAGGAAGGATCTACTCTATGTATGGGTGCATCTACCAAATATTCCCTTACACTTCTAGAATGAAAAACCACTTAAGCCTATTCGGGATTTTTTGGTTACTTTCCAATATCTTTCCCTAGAAATCTTCACTGATAAAATAAAAAATATTCCTCAAATATTAGCGTTGTTGAGTACAAATGGAGGTCTTTCAAAGTTCAAACAAGATTACTCTAGTGTGTGGGGCTTTTGAGTGGGATCAAGTTCTAGATTACAAGAAGCTTCCTTCTAGATGCAAATTATGCCACAAAATCGGGCACATCCTTAAAAACTGCCCAATCAAGCAATCTACATATAAGCATACAAAGAGGAACTTCGGATCGCACATGGTGTCAAATCCAAATTCAACATTTCTCCCTCATCATAGTGAATTTCCATTCAAGATAAAAAATATGGAGGTGGCATTCATGTTCTTGTCAACTCACAACTCGTAGCGATTCAATCTGCTATTGGGGTGGTTTCTTTGGTTCATCAATTGAAGTATTTCCTTGTCAATACAAGTATGAAGGTCAAGGATTCCACAAGCAGTGCTCAAGATTTTCCACAAGGATGGCTCTTGGTTTCATGGAGAATGATGATCGTTTCGGTATTTTGTTCCCATGTATTACAATTTGATGCCCCAAAGAGGAATCACTTGGGAAACTATATGAGAGGATATCAGATATTTTCTCATTTCCTTATCCCATGGAGGCTTGCAGTTTAAGTGATCATTTGTTTGTCGAAAGCATTTTTCATACATTCTTTGATACCCCCCTATTTAATTTCTATGGCTCCTCAACAACTAAAATAAGGGGCCAAAAGAAAGTAAGGATACAAAAATCACATTGCCAATGGTTATTTCTTCTTCCATGCCAGATCTTTTCTTGATTATCCTAGCTCCATAACTCAACCAGAAATCATCAAGGTATGTCCAATTGGAGTAAAGAAAGGTAAGAAAAGATGCCACATTCCTCTTGAGTAATCACTATTGACCTCGTATACCAAGAATGTGAGGTACCATAACCTCATGTAGTTATTCTACACGCTACTGTCAGATCTCTCAAGGATGGAATTGATTTGAAATATCTAATGATCTCGGTTTCCTACTTGTGAGGAGGTCTGGTTATTCACACTTTATGTTTTGTTTCGCTTATGTGACTCGATCATGTACATTGTAGATGTACATGGTCAGTAAATGATTAGGAAGTCCCCCAGAATTTTGGGCTATTGTAGAGGATAGATGGTTGAACATCTAAAGGACAAAAAATCCAAATATGTTGCACATTCATGTAGCTCTGGTTATTTTGGGATCAACTGTATCCATGGGAACTACATGCAGCTTTATAACATGTTGTTTTTTCTGAAATAACATGACCTTTTTCATCAAAAAATATATATAACATGCATGACAAAGAATAAAGAGTGAAACTTACAAGCCAAAATGGAGCTGAAACTGCAATCTTCTTCATCACCAATGAGAGTTTTGGTATATTTCTATTAACAGAATTGGAAGCTTTAAGATCCTTTAGTTGCATATCAGGGAATATATCACCTACCAATAATGGAAAATAAGACATTTCTCTCTTCTAGTAATGGCAAATGACAGATTACTCTCTGTCCTTAATTTTTAGCACATAAATACCTTGCTGTGATTAACACAATTTTATATCTTACCAAGGGATGACAATTCCTCTTGAAAAGGTTCAGAACCAGAATGAAAAGATGCAATCATGTCTTGATCATGGCCATATTCTGAGGAAGCTTGAGAATCAACGGTTGGTACATTATTTTTTAAGCATTTTAGAAAGATTGTGAAATCTCAATTTTCCATCTGTTACATGATGCATTTTTGGGTCTGTCGGAGTGGAAAATCCTTTATTGCTAAGGGAATGCATGTGCTAGAGCTTGTTGGTAGAGAGACCATGGATCTTCTAGCCACAGAGACAGGCATTGATATTGAGAAAGATGACAGGGAGACTGAGCAATATGGGTGTGAGGAACATTTCTCTAAAGAAGCAACTTTTGACCGATGCTTTTGGATTTATGGAGATCCTGATCAACTTGAGGTAAGGTTCTTTATTAGTGTCTTGTTATTTAATAGGCTATCGAGTGTCATTTGAAGGTATGAATAATTTGATATATGCAGGAGTTGCAAGATTTTCCAAATCATTATGCTTTACTATGCAATATAACAAAAGCAAAATTATTACGAGAAGAGAAGGTTGCCTTTGATGGAATGCTCAATAAGGTCCAATAGATCTTTACATTAAGTAATGAAAGAAATGGAGGTAACTTGGCATTCAACAAGGGTAAGAATGTTGAGAGTGTAGAAATGGGAAATGGAAATGAAATAAAAACGCTTGTGAATCCAATGTCAGCAAAGCATTTGATATGGAAGCAGGGTAATCACATTTAGCTATGGGCACATCAATGTCCTATGCTACTGTTCTGTAGTATGGTCACTAATTTGAGGCCTTGAACAATTTATATTTATATTTATTTTGCATATTTACGGCGGCACTTGGTGGACTTTCTCTTGATGAGGTAGTTCAGAAAACATCTGGTCGTCTTGAGGTGATTAGATCTGAAGCAGTGCATGTGAGAGAAAATACCTAGTAACCTAAGCTTGGCATAAATGCATTTTCAAGAAGAAATTTGTATCGTTGATTTTGTTACAATTTTCATGGTATTATCTAATATTTACATAAAATAACCTTATATTGTTCTGAATGTTTTTATGCTTTATTTCTGCAGAGGCTTTCAGAGTCGTGCTGTCTTGGGATATATGAGCTCCTTCTTCTTGGAAAATATGTCCTCTCAACGATTCCTAGGACAAAAAGTCACAAAGTAATGGAATATTCTCTAAAAATTGAATGGCCAGATGATTATATTTTGAAGGAAAAATTTATCATATCAAAAGCACAGGCCATGACTGATGATATTGAGGTTGATTCAAACAATTTTACCACTGGTATGCAGATATTACATTCCTAGAAGTATTTTACTATTAGGAAACCTGACTGTCCGACATGTCAAATGCGTTCAAATGGAAAAAAGTAACAAGCATTAGTTCTTTTCATATTCATGATTATAATTCATAGTAGTATTTTTTTTGCATATACTAGTATATATGATTTTATTCCAAAGTGGCCAGGTTGTATGGGTGTGGTTCATGTATGAATGTCGTTGTGATGTTATGGCATTTGGGTGCATGGGTTATTCCATGTCACTAATATATGTATGTATATATAGATAAAATTCATGAAATTTTTTGAGTGAATATAAAGTGAATTTTCCAAAGTCCAGAGTCCAAGAAAGAAAAATTCATGAATTTTTTTGAGTATATATAGATATAGCGGGTGAAATGTGATGGTTGTTGGCTTGATGCCTGAACTACAAGTTAAAAAGAACTGTTTATAATTTTCTTTTGTTTATATATAAATATATAATTGAAACAAGGACAAGGTAGGCATGTAGGAAATTGGGAGTGTTGATGCTATTTGATGGGTTTTGATTATACTGATGGTTGAGTATAATATCACTGTGTTAGGAAACTATGTTCTAGTGAACTACTGACTTCTCTTGCCATAGGAGGCTTATGCACATAATAGGATTTCAAGCATTGGTAAATATTTGAATATTCAAATGTTGACAAACACTAATATAAAGTCCAATGATAATGCTTTCAAAATATTTTAATAAATCTCCTTCCTTAATTAATTTTAAGAATTAAAATAATGTACTAGAATTTAAATATTTTATTAGAATTAAAAACATTACATAATAGTTAAATAAACAAGGATTTAATTAATTATTTAAATTTATAAAGTCTACATTAACCAATGTTTTAAAAATTAAATTTTTTTTAAAAATTAAAATTTTTAGATTAAAAACAAATTAGAAATTATATAAAAATGTTCTAAAATATTTTTAATACAAAAAATTTATAATTTAAGAATTTGGAACAAGATTATTCACCCTAATTAAATCTACTAATATATATATATANATACTCCAATGAAAGAGGAACAATCTCCAGACATCTCCTTGTCCTGAAGATGAACCATGCTTGGTTCGAAACGTCGACAATAAATCTTCTCACCGCAGATTCTCCATTAGATGTCGTGAATCCTCACTGCGGAATCTCAGCTAACCTTATGTATGAATGTGCCAAATGATTAGGGTGTAGGAAGGAAATTTCATGGACAAAGACTAGGAAACATCTCTACTTAGATACCATCCTTTGGGAAAATCCTATATAGTATCAATACAATCGTCCTCTACAGAATCAACCTGGTATTGCCTAAGAATTGTAATGTTGGTCCTCTGTTTTCATTGTTTCCAGGGCCATAAAATACGATTTTTCTTTTTAGTTCACCTTCTCTTGTTCCAACAAGAACAGCTCATCAAGCGGCTTCCCTTAAGGTTTAAATTCCCTCTTCTCTTTTGATTTATGTTTATTGCATATTTGGGAAAGTAGGTTTATATAACTTTTCTCACATACACAATTCATACATTTTACTTTTTTGTTGCACCATCATTTCCAACCTATGTTTGAGTGCATTTGTTACACTTTTGCACCAAATCATACATAGTAGAATGGCGACTCCATAGGTAAAGAAATCTATTATTTATTCTTTTGGATGTTGGAGTTGAGAGTTTCTTAAATCATTCATCAGTTTCTACAGTTGTCATGTCATTCACTAACCACATGACATATAGGGGTGAACTCCTACACAGATTGCACTATGTATGTAGGTTTATACCTATGCAATCGAGCATAATTGTTTTGTGGATTCGTTGATTGTATTTCCGGTTGAAATCCATTTCTTGGTTTAGAGCTGAGTTTTACTTTTCTTAGGTACTAAATAGTGCAGAATTAGCCGTTCAAGTTTAATTTTAACTAATTTCTAAATTGAATTTATTAGATTAGATTTTCCTATTTTGCACATGATCTTGGTTATTGCTATTAGCTGTTGAACAAGATAAATAATTTTCTTCATTTTTTTTCTACTTTACAAGTGATATTTTTTTATTGGATTTTGCAGGAGTGAGCTTAACTTATAAGTGGGCCATTGAGTATGAAGAGCCTGCTACTGATGATTTTCCATTCAATATGAGGTGCCCGACGTTGAGGCTTTCAAGCTGCTAAGTGTGGTTTTGAAGCTGCTGATGTGGGATCTAAGTATGGTTTAATGTTGATTATGGTTTTGAAGCTGTTGACGTGGGATCTAATTATGGTTTTGCATCCAAGTGCAAGTAGGATGGTTTAGCCATTGTAATATTTTGAGGATGATTTTCCTATAAACTTATATGGAAATTAATATGAGTTTTTGAGAAACTCATATTTATTGTAATACTTTTGACATTTCATATAATATAAGTTGTGGTTTAAAACTTAGATTTATGGCTGTACTTTATATTATGTACCAATGTTGTAATTATTAACTAATAAATGTGACATTGCATGATTTACATCTGCATTATATATTATTTACAAGTGTTGTAATTAATTATAATGTGACATTGCATAATTCACATGTGTATTAGATGAGAATAAATGTATGATTATTTTTTTAATTTAAACATAATATCATATTAAAAATTTATATTGATTAATAATGGACACCATTAAAACTACTAAAATATAATGACCACACATAAAGCAACTAAAAATAACTAAATTAGTGACCAATAAATGAGATTAATGACCAAAATTAGCATATAAAATGACCAAAAATTGAGAGATATGTGACCAAACAATGAGATATAAATGACCAAAAAAACGACCAAAATTCTCATATCAATGACCAAAAAATGTTTTGGTGGCTAATTTACAGTCTTTTATTATGCGACCAAATATGGTTATATTCTAGCTTGTCATGTGGTCATTAATTTGGTCATAAATGTGGTCATATATTTGGTCATTGATTTAAATATATGACCAAATTAATGACCAACCGACAAGCTATAAATAACCAAAATAAAAATGACCAATTTTGGTCGTTTAATAAAAGACCGTAAATTAGCCACCAGCGATCACCAAACCAAAAGTGGTCATTGATATGTGGATTTTGGTAATTTTTTTGTCACTAGCATCTCATTTTCCACTAGTGGTTGGATCTCGAACTGCGGAAAGCAGAAGGTGTATTTGCAACTTTTTCCATAAGCGAACTTGGATTTTCCGCCTTCGCTCTTCCGCTCCCGTCATTTCTTGGTTGTTGTATCTTGATCAGAGAAATTCTCAGTCGTTGATCTTAAATCAAAGGGGATTTTCTTGCGAGGATTGTTTCTTGGTCGCACCTAAGTATTTTTACTAGAATCACACTTCAGGCTTAAAAAAACCTTCTGCTTGAGCTTCTAGGAAAGACTAAGTATGCAAGGAGGGATTAATTGAGTTGGGAAACAAGAGTAGGCGTGATTTTAAAACAAAAAAAATGGAAGGAGGGGTGCTAACATGTAAATTTTTTTAGGGGAAATAGTTGTAGCACAACCAATTGGTGACTAGCTGGTGAACATAGATCTCTGAAAAAACCTTATTTGAACATGAAGATTGTCATATGGTACTGCATTGTGAATGTTTAATGATTACTTAACTGTATTTCCTGAGACTTCTTTAAACCAGATCTATTCAGGGATGCAACTTTCAAGCATCATATTTTATACCTTTTCTTTGGGAGTAGGGTAACCAAGATTTCTGTGTCTTGATGATTCTCCTGGGGCTGGAGTATGAAGTTCATTTTACCCCCTGTCTTTAAGTTTCCATTAGATAATACTCCACAGGATCATAATAGAGTAAGACAGATGTATTCATCTGTCCCTCATTCACATGCTATAAACATTGTTTTGATGCTTTCTTTATGACTGAAAAAGTCTTTTGAGTCTTCCTTGATTGCTTCTTTCATTTTGAGAGCTTGATACAGGTTCATCCATCCACATTATCCTTTTGTGTGAGTGACAAATTTGTTTTCTTATCATGCTCACGGACGGAGAAGAACCTTGCTGAAAATTTGTTGTTTTCACAACACTTTTGTTTTGATAGTTTATTTTTGCAGCATCATTTCTTTAATTGAAGACTGAATATTTCATAAAATTGACTTTTCAATCTAATCCTTTTGGCCCTTTTTTTATTTGTAGCAATGGGATCATTTTGAATACCATATACCTGTCATACCTACTTCCTTTCCATGCGTCCATCTTGATATGCTTCCCGAGATAGGTATTAATGTGAAAATGGATGAAACCCCAAGATAGTACTCCAGAGCTCATGAGTCTTGGTTATTTCATAGGGGTTATAATGATTCAAATGTTGTCTTGAAGACTAGCTTCCCTTTCCATCATTTGTCAATAGTTAAAGAATAACATTATGATCAATCTTTATCATTTTCTTTTTCTCATAAGCAATTCCTGACATCCAAAGATTTTAAGTTTAATCACATGCCTATACTTCCAAGCACCAAAAAATTGAGTTGGTTTATTAAAAGCCAAAAAACTAAGGATATGAAATAAGATGAAAAAAATAGGAAAATAAAGATCTAGAAAAAAAAATCAATAAAAGCAATTTTATTTATGTATAAAGGGTTCCTAGGACTCTACGTGAAGTAATGTTTGAGACAAAGGCCATTTACAAGAATAATTTCTTCCTATCCTTGTAAATCTTGCAATTTGTAAGTTGCAGGGCCTAACTTTTCAGTGACTAGGTAACGGCCAATCCATAAATGTTGGAACTTTGTGTGCTTGTCCTTTTCTACATGAGGATTATCCCATCTCAAAACTAGGTCTCCTACATCAAAGTTTCTTCTATCAGATTTTCTCTTGTTGAACCATTTTTTGATGATGCCTTGATGTTGGTTGAAATTATCTTTAGCCCATTAGAGGAAATTTCAACTCAAAATGGGCCTTATAAGGAAAATAATAAAATAATATTTAAAATAATAAAATAATATTTATTAATTTTGAAGGAAGAAAAGAAAAAAACTACTCTTTTTGTTCGTATTTTTGACATATCTCCCTGTGTTTTTACTCAAATTTGGATCGGGACAGCTCGTTGGACATGGAATTAAATTCCACATCCAACGAATACCCACTCGTCATACTTTTGATGGAACCCGCTACCCCAAAAACAAGAAATACCTGAAAAACTGTTGGATATGGAATTAAATTCCACATCCAACGAATACCCACTCGTCATACTGTTGATGGAACCCGCTACCCCAAAAACAAGAAATACCTGAAAAACTGTGATGATGACATCATCATCACAATTTTTCAGGTATTTCTTGTTTTTGGGGTAGCGGGTTCCATCAAAAGTATGACGAGTGGGTATTCGTTGGATGTGGAATTTAATTCCATATCCAACAGTTTTTCAGGTATTTCTTGTTTTTGGGGTAGCGGGTTCCATCAAAAGTATGACGAGTGGGTATTCGTTGGATGTGGAATTTAATTCCATGTCCAACGAGCTCTCCTGATCCAAATTTGAGTAAAAACACTGGGAGATATGTCAAAAATACGAACAAAAAAGTAGTTTTTTATATGATACCTATCACCAAATTTATATTCAAAAATTGTTTAATACCTATACAGTATTTCAAATTTAAATAAATTTCATTGGATAAAACATGATGACATGGAATTTGAATTAGGGTTGAAAGGCCCATTTTGAGTTGAAATTTTCTCTAATAGGCTTTTGCGGTAGTTCCTCCAGCTTTAACAAAGTGTCAATTCGTGCTTGTGAAACTTCGCTACGGGAACCCCTTTAGGCTTGAGCTAAATGCAAAGATGAGAGAATAATGTTTAGGGTAAATATAGCTTATTTTCCATATACGAGAGTATATGGAGACACTCCTAAGGAATTCTTTGGAGTGACCTTATCTTCCCACAGTGAATTTGGAAGGTCTGAGTACCAATTTCTCTGATTTTCAATAACAATTTTCTTCAAAATTCGGATAAGGTTCTTATTTGTCGATTCTTCTAAACCATTTCCATAAGGGTAACAATTAGTTGAGTAATGCAACTTAATTCTCTTTTCATAATAAAAATTAGTTATTTTAACATATGAGAAATAAGATGCATTATCAAAAACTAGGGAAATTGGAACTCCAAACCTTGTCATAATGTTCTCTTGCAGGAAGTCAATGACAACATCTTCATTCACTTTGCGCAATGGAATCACTTCCACCCATCATGTGAAATAATCGATATCTGTAAGGATATATCGATGTTGTAATGACAAATTCATATTAATTTCCCCAATAACATCTATGTCCCACTGTTCAAACGGCTATGAAATAGTAACAAGATGTAACGGTCCCGCCGCTTTGTCCAATTTGCCACCACTCCTCTACATACATCACACTTTCTTGCAAGGAATGGGCATATTTAAACAAAATTGGCCAATAATATCCATCTCTAAGTATATTTTGAGTTGTGGTATCCCCATAATAATGTCCTCCTACTAGTCTATCATGTAATTCTTTGACTATTTTGGAGGCATCCTCTCTTTCCAGACATCTAAGCAAAACTCCATCATATTTTTTGCTGAAAAACACTCCATCCATTATTTAATATGGGGTTGACTTCGAATGACGTTACATTCTCTACTTGGAGCTCCAATTCTCCAGTAGATATCCTTGTTGAAGATAGTACACCAAATCTATGTACCAAGATTCAGGAGTAGTGAATATAGGACATACATCAATTAAGTTCACTCTAGCTTCATTCTCCCAATCAGGATATTTATCAGTTTGATTATCTGCTATCAACTTACACAACCATTGACCTTTGATGATGATAGCTGATTTGAATTCTAGGTCATACTCCTCCAGGGAAGTCACCCAATTCCCTCTTCGCTCACCCAGTTCCTTTTGCACAAAAAGAGACCTAACAGCTGGGTGAGGAACTACAACTTTTGTTCTATTCTTTAGAATATAGGGTTTGAACTATTTTTCTACCTTGAAGACTAAATATGCTTGTTTGTCCACAGCTGGGTAATTCAATTCATCCCCTTGTAACCTAGAAGTCATGAATGATATTGGGTATTCGTCTCCCAATTCCCTTTTTTGTGTAAGCACTGCTGCGAGAGAGTTGTCTAAAGCAAAGGTATATAAAATAAAGTCCTTTTCAAAGTATGGACTCTTCAAAGAAGGTGTCTAAGCTATTATTGTTTTGATATCCTTAAAGTAAACTTTCTCAATCTCAGTCCACTTGAACTGTACACTTTACTTCACCATTTTCTGTAGGGGTTTCACAATTTGAGCAAAATGAGGGACAAACCTCTGAATTTTTTTTTGTGACCATAAATGATTACATAGTGTTCCTATTATGGGGCATGGGAATATGAGTTATATCCTAAACTCTCTCTTGATAGATTGAGATTCCCTTCTTTAAGATGATGTGTCCCAACAATTTTCCCTCGAGAACTGCAAAGATTCTTTTCTTTGGGTTTAGAGATATACCATACTTTCTACAATGGTCAAAAATCTACTTTAAGTGAAAAACATGGTCTTTTCTTATCTTGGAGAAACTGTTACATCATCCCAGTACACTACTACACAATGGCCACTAAAACCTATGAATGCAATGTACATGCCCATCTGAAATGTGGCTCCAACATTCATGAGGCCAAAAGGAATTCTTCTATAAGCGAATATTCCCCACTTTGTATGAAATGTTGTCTTCAATTAGTCCTTCTTGTCCACTAACACTAGATTATACCCTAAAATTCCATCTAATAGGGAGAACATTTCTGAGCCTGAAACCATCTGTAAAATATGTTCCATTGGTGGAACTCGATATTTATCTTTATTTGATGCTCTCTTTAAGTTCCTGAAGTCAATGCAAAACCTTATATCTCCTGACTTTTTCCTCACCGCGACTAGATTGGCCACCCATTCTGAATGTCGAACCTTGAGAATGATATTTGCATCCATTAAATTCTTTAACTTGTTATGGATCAGAGGTTCTAAATTTAGGTGCATCTTTCTAATTTGTTGTTGAAAAGGTTTTGCTCATGTTTTGATGGGAATCATATGTTGGATGATGTGAGTGTCATAGGTCTTTAGATCTTCGTACGCCCATGTGAAGATGTATTTGTGTTGCTAAAACAACTTGATGAACTTACATATTTCCCTAGGAGAGCAACATGTTCTCAAATTGACATATTTAGGTTCAATTTTGTGGAAATTGAACCCAGGTGATAGATCAATTACAATCACAAAATTTCTAATCAAACATGCAAAATTCACACAAAAGGAGACTGAAATTGGAGCATAACTTAATCCTGTATTGAATAAGTGTACATTAGCCAACCATATGAAGTAATAGTCTGTTCAAATATATAATTACATGAGATATTCTAAAGCACTAGGCTTCTATTCGAATTGGTCAAAAAGCAGGCTTACTAAATCTAGTAAAATACCCCATAGGTGCAAGAAAGACTTTCCAAATCTATGAAGATGCTCACGAATATGCTAAAAAAATGGGAATGATGATAAGTGATGGAAATATATCTCATTCATGATTTTTTTTGGAGAAAATGAAGGAGTATGACGTGGAAAAAAACAAGGCAAGTTATCCTAGACTAGCTTTTCCTTTATGCCTTAAAACTGCTGTAAAGCAAGGCAGCTTTCACGAAAAGCAGAACTGTGCTTTTAGGAACCAGGAATAAAAGAAGACTTGATAAAATAGTTTCAAAGATGATTCCAAAGCACTCCATGACCCAGTTTAGCAAGTATTGAATTCTAGGTGCATATGGAAGTTGACTAGCATAGAGAGGAATCTAGGAATCTAGGAATAAGACAAAAATGATTAATTAATGACAAATATGGGTAACTATGGGTTGATTATTCTAACACCCCCCCTTAAGCATGAATTTATGAGTAAATATCATAAAACTATAGGGCATAGCAACAAGGCTTAGTCACCCTTTACATACTGCATGTTCATACAACCAAGGAAAGAGGCAAAAACCCAATGGGAAAAATCCTCCCTTAAACATGGACAGCAATTTTTTTTGGGAAATATTGTCATCAATCATGCTTCACCACATGATCAGAAATCCCCAGTAGTGATTTGAGATTACTGAATATATTCTCACAAAACATGACAAATCTGTCTACTACTTGCTCTGAAGATGCACAGCAAAGTAGAGAAATGGTACCATCATGCACAAGATCCCTTATGTAGTGCATATGGATCTCAATATGCTTGGTTCTCTATCTTTGAACTGGATTAGTGGAGATTCAAATGGTGCTTTTATTGTCACAATATATGACTGTTGAAAACTCTAATTCGAAACCACATTCTCCAAGTATCCCCTGCAACCATAAACATTGAGTAGCTGCATTCACAACTCCTCTATACTCTGCCTCTGTAGATGAGAGTGCTATGGAACTCTACTTCTTACTTGACCAAATGATTGGTCCTCCTACAAGTATGAACAAATATCCTGAAGTAGATTTTTATTTGTGTTGTCACCTTCCCAATCACTATCAGTAAATCCAACTAGCTCTAAGTTAGATTTTGCTTTATAGAAAATACCATGAGTCCTTGTTCTCTGAATAAAGTTTAGGATCCTCTTGGCTTCTCTCCAATGGATATCATGAGGCTGATCCATGTATCTCAAATACACATTAACTGCATAAGTTAATTCAGGTCAAGTATATGTAAGATAAAGCAAACACCCAATAAACTTCCTATACAGTGTATTATTTACCATAGAGAAGAACCTGCTTCCTCAAGCTTAACTCCTGAAAGGAATGGATTCTTTCTTGGCTTGCAATGTTTCATACTGAACTTGGTGAAAAAATCTAAATCATACTTGGATTGATGAACTTTGATTCCATGTATGGATTGAGCAATTTCGACACCCAAGAATTGGCTCAACAACCCCAAATCTGTCATGGAAAATGCATGGTTCATTGCATCCTTCAAGGAGGAAATCTATTTCTTTGAACTTCCTATAATTAGTAGGTCATCCACATAAATAAAAATTATCATTAAATAACCATGAATCAGCTTCAAATATACATTACTATCATACTTGCATCAAAGAAAACTCGATGACCGCAAAAAGCCATCAATATTGGCATACAAAGCCTTGAGGGCTTGCTTGAGCCCATGCAATGATTTCTTTATATTGCACACTAAATATGGATTAGAAATAAACCCTTCAGGTTGCTTCATATAATTCTCTTCATTAATATCTCCATTTATAAAAGCACACTTCACATCCACGTGATGTACTTCCCATTGCTTCGAAGCTGCAATGGCTAGAGATAGCCTTATGGAGTCCATCTTTGCCACTGGTGCAAATGTCTCATTGTAATCAATACCATATACTTGTGAGTATCCCTTGGCTACAAATATTTAATTATATTTAAAATCTGAACCATCAACATAAAAATTAGTTTTGAAGACCCACTTACACTTTACTAGATTTCTCCATGGGGGGAGATCAACCAGTTCCCATGTGTTTTTCTTATAGAGTGAGCTGAATTCTTCTTTCATGGTTGTTTGACATATTGGATCATGTGCTGCATCTTAATATGTTTGAGGATCATATTTCACCATCAAATAACAATTGTCATCAAAGAGTGGATCTTTCACACAAAGGGCACTCTCAAATTGAGATCTAGTCCTCCTAGTGTCACTAGGATTTTCAGCTAGTTACCCAGCTGCATGAATGGTCCTTGATTCCCATTTTTGTCTCATAGGGATGTTAGGATATGCAATTAAATCATCATTATAAGATATATTAGAATCAGCAAACTCATTAGTCTCTTCACTTACAATCAAAGGTTGTGGTTATGAAGATGACTCTCCAACTTCAATTGCTGCTAAAGGCTCTTCTTCGAACTGAACAATTATTTCAATGAAATATTTGTTTGTGCTCAAGTTTATAAGCTTGCACCCTTTTGAATCTTCACAAAACCCAATAAATAGGAAATCTTGTCTTTGGGGTTGCAAAGCCTTGCTCTTTTCAGTTGGAATTCTAGCCCAAGCCTTTGAGCCAAAAATCTTGAAATGGGTCACATTTGGCTTGTGCCCACTCCAAGATTTTAAAGGACTAATACCATCAAGCTGTTTGTGTGGCACCCTGTTCTAGATATAGGATGTACATTTTATAGCCCCAACCCAAAACTTTGGTGGAAAATTTTTAGCCTCCATCATGTAAGTTGCCATCTCCTTCAGTGATCTGTTCTTTCTCTCAGCAACACCATTTTGTTGTGGTGTGTAAGGAATAGAATGATGCATCTGGATACCTACATCTTTACAATAATGGATGAAATCAGACTTGACATACTCACCACCATTGTCAGATCTGAGGATCTTGAGTCTCCTCCCATACTGGTTCTCAACCAAGGATTGAAATACCTTGAAGAGGTCAAAAAATTCAGACTTGTGCTTTAGGAAATAGACCCAACAATACTTGGAAAAGTCATCTATGAAGGTGAGTGCATATTTGGATTAAATCATGGAAATATGAGAAAATGGACCAGCAATGTCACTGTGGATCAACTCAAGGGGTGCAGAGGTTCTCTCATGACTAACTCTCTCATACTTATGCTCTGGGTGTTTTCCTATGATACAACCTTGGCAGACTCCTTTAGAAAACTTGATCTTTGGTAACCCTATGACCATATCTTTATCACTCAAACTAGAAAGATACTTATAATTAATATGGCCAAATATTTCATGCCAAATCTTGCTTTCTTCATTAGCACGAGTAAGAAGAGGGGTTTGATTAGGGTAGAAAATGGGAAAACTTGTATACCTTTGAAGTGTGATCAACAACACCTTTTTATATGACTTTACCATTCGATATATCTGTGATTTCAAATTCATTGGGGGAGAATATGAATTTATTTAGAGACCCAGTGTGAGTCATCTGATACAATGAAAAGAGATTAGAGGCAAGACCTGGAACATACAACACATTATTGAATTTACCATGGTCAATATCAATCCTTCCCTTTCCCATACTATTAGTAAGAGAGTTATCTCCAAAAACTATTGGTGGACCTTTCGACATGTCAAGAGAGGAGAAGATATCCCTTGTCAAAACCATGTGTCTGGAAGCTCCATAATCAATGATGAAGCTATGTGAGCTTGAGGTGCAAGCAACCAGAGCATGTATTCTTTCCCTGTATTCTTAATTTGATTCTCCTTCTCTCTTCTTTGAGCAATCAACAAGGGAGATGTTCTTCTTCTCCAGGAGTTGGGTGAACATTTCAATTTAATTTTTCATACAAGAGCTCTCTGGATGATAGTCCTTACTACAATATGCACACTTTCTCATTTCTCCTTTGTTCTTCTTCTTCTAGAAGTTCTTCTTGGAGCTTGAGGGCTCCTCTTGAGACTTTGACTTGTCTCTCTTTTGCTCAGGTGGATTTTTATCTTTTTTCTTGCTTTTTAAATCCACCTTTGAATATCCAACAACCAAATCTTGGTCTTTGGAAGGCTTGATGGTTCCCATCATCACCAATTTATCTTGCTTCTGGGTGAGGGATTCCATGAACTCAGCAATCTTAGGCATCTTCCAGTTTCGAGCTGTCAATTTAGTGGCACGGAAGGTTTTAAAAAAAATAATAATAAGGACCAAGATTAGAGAGTATGATCAGTACTATTTTCTCTTCCTTCTTTTCAATCCCACACTGTTTTAGCTGCAAAACAAGGGCCTTAAACTTGGAAAAGTATAGTTGCAATGATTCGAAGCTACTGGGACTCAAGGGGATCAATTCATTATCGATTTGATGTCCTCTCATCTCATCTATCTTTCCAAAAATATATTCAAGCTTCTTCCACACCTCATTAGGAGATATCAATGAATCAAGATGAAAGAGGAGGTCTCTTGAAATGTTCAAGCACAAAAGACCATAGGCCTCATCCCTCCTGTTGTGCCATTTGATTTTCTCTACAACTGCATTGGGCTCTACCTCAGTAGCCAAGGTAAACCTATAGATACCTTTCGCTCTCAACAATATATCCATCTCATCTTTCCATTCAAATAAATTGAATGGAGTTAAGATGATCCTTTGAGATTGATCCATATCTCAGCTCCTGTGCCCTTCAGTCAGCAGAATGCGCTCCCTGTCAATGATGTTAAAACTATAATAAAAATTTGGAAGGATAGAAATGGATATAAAAAGGCTCTAATACCATGTGAAAATTGAACCCAAGTGATAGATCAATTACACTCACAAAATTGCTAATCAATTATGCAAAATTCACACAAAAGGAGACTGAAATTGGAGGATAACTTAATCCTGTATTGAATAATTGTACAATAGAAAACCATATGAAGTAATAGGCTCATCAAATATATAATTACATGAGATATTCTAAAGCACTAGGTTTCTATTCGAATTGGTCAAAAAACAAGCTTACTAAATCTAGTCAAATCCCCCATAGGTGCAAGAAAGACTTTCCAAATCTATGAATATGCTCACGAATAGGCTAAAGTAAGTGGGAAAGATGATAAGTGATGGAAAGAAAACTCATTCATGATTTTGTTTTTAGAAAATGAAGGAGGATGATGTGGGAAAAAAACAAGGCAAGTTCTCCTCTACTAGCTTTTCATTTATGTCGAAGCAAGGCAACTTTCAGAAAAAGTAGGACTCCTCTTTTAGGAACCAGGAATAAAAGGATCATTCCTAAAATAGTTTCCAGGATTATTCCAAAGTGCTCCATGACCCATTTTATCAAGTATTGAATTCTAGGTGCATGTTGAAGCCAACTAGCATAGAGATGTATCTAGGAATCTAGGAATAAGACACAAATGATTAATTAATGTCAAATATGGGTAACTATGGGTTGATTATTCTAACAAGATTTTGATCCTACATTGAACAACGCATGTTTCATTGATGAATTATTCGTCTTCACATTGGTTGGTTTCCAGAATTTACTCTGCAAATCAAACATCCCTTAGAGGGTTCTTACCGCTTTAGGCATGCAGTTTCCCTGAATTGCATCTTCATTTTTAAACATGAGAAATGTTCTTATTCATCTATTATGGATTCCTTAAAATATTCTTCATTTTTCAAAAAATCGATGATCTGTTCATCATCATCGAACACCCTCATATTTGTAACATTGTCAGATACTGATGGCTTGAAAATCAATTCAATAGAACAATTGTTATTAGTTGGCACTACTCTAGATGCAGAAATAGCTAATAAATAAACTACAACATTATGTAATCTAGGTAGTGCATTGATATTGAAAGCATTCAAGTGCATAATCAAATTCCATACCTCCAACTGGTATCCCTTAATATGTGGAGATAAACAATGAATGGTGTTTCTTAATTTCCTGACTACTATCTCATTATCCCCCAAAAATTTTAAATTTATAACCTTATGTTCAATAGATTTCTTCAAGCCCAAGACTAGAGTCTCATATTCAGCAGTATTATTTATGCATTTGAAATCTAGTCTACAAGAGAGAAAATGTTTATTTTTATCTGGATCAATAAGGATGCAACCTGCCCCTGATCCCTCTTGGGTTTTAGAACCATCAAAATGCAAAACCCAAAATCTACCATCTAACTCTAACTAGTTAGTATCATCTCCTATGTTAGTCACTAAGTTAACTATATCACAATCAATATTATCATCCCGTGAGAAGTGAAGGAGATCACATTGTGTCTGATTCACAACTAGCTTCTTCGGCTTGGTAGTTCCCTGGTTCGAGCTCTAAAAAGTAATTTCCTAAAAATGAAGATGAGAAGTTCATAGGTTAATTCTTACCTTCTAACTAAGTTACATTATAATTCATGTGTGGTTCTCTTAGTATTTTAATTTGGATTTGACTATTGTTGTATGGTAGCCACATGTGAGACCAGTTAGTTGCAAAGTAACCATTTAGTTTCGTTGACCAATCCCTACTTAAAATTAACCCATATGCTTCCGGTATATCCACTACCATAACATCTATAAACTGACAAACTCTGGGATATGCAGAAAAATGAATCAAAACATATTTCATTTCCCCTATGGATTTAACATCAGATCTATCTAGTTGAATTATCTGAGTTGGGGATGGTATGGGTTGGCCATTAATCCTTTTACATACTGAAAGTGGCATGACATTTGATGAAGCCCCAGAATCTACCAAACAGTTATGTATGTTATGACTAAAAAACTCAAATGATAACAGAAAGGGTAAAGTTTGAGATATATACTTTCCCCCAATGCATGCTTCATTTACTTCATCATGATATTCTATGGATTCTAGGATACTGCTAGGTTGTGGATTAAAAGCTTCCATAATTTTCCTCCTTTGCTTATGCAAATTAAATAGTTCAAATATATAAATGTTTTCCTTCGTTTTCTTAATGCCTTCTATGATATCATGCCCCATACCCTGTTCTTTAGTAGTCTCTTTTTTATTTGCCAAAGTTTCCATAGGTTTATTAATTGATGTCTTCATTGGTTTGTCAACTACTGGGATTTCCTCTTTTATATTTGTTGGATTAGGCTTAGGTGTTGTTTGAGTGGGAGTGAGAATTTTCTTCATGTTTTCTTTAAACTTATTTATCTTAGGTAGTGACAAACTTTCCTCCCCTACTAGGCCTTTACTTCTAGTCATGACATTTACTAATGACACTTGAACGTCCTCAGTAGGTTCATCTTCACTAAGCCCTAAAGTAGGTTCCCAATCCCATAATACCACTGTGGTTTCTTCATTTGTTTGTTCTGGATCATTAGTTTGGGATTTCTATTCTTTAGAATATTTCATCTAGGTATCTAACCATTGGTTCATAACCAAAGTCATTGAATTAATCCATTGCAGACAACTTTTCTCAGCATGAGGTTCTTGCTGAAAAGTGCAAAAGTGATCCATGCCTACTTCATTACAATTTAAAATAAAGAAATTATGCATAGGTGGTTGGGATTGTCCAATATCTTCCCATTTTTTGTAATAAGGGTTGAATGGATTTCTATACGAACTAATTTCCTTATCCTTTTCTATGTCTACTATTTTGTTTGACAATTTCTACACCATTTTCACCACATTTTCTAGTTCATTAGAGAGTTCTTCTTTGGGATTAGTTAACAACAAAGGCATTTTTCTTGTGGTGTGCTTCAATTCAGGTTCTACTATACTATCCAGATATACCTCTACTTTCTTGGACTCTTCATAGTTTTCTACCAATGTAACTTTACCAACCCTTTTCATAAACATTTCTATTGGCGGATCAAGTGATGTAGTATAATATTATATTAGAGACTCTTCAACTGGCTTTGTTGTAGCACTAAAGTTATTTAATACAGTGGTGAATCTATGATTAAAGTATTGGACCTTTTCTTTCTTTTCCATTCTCATATATAGTAATTCTTTCATGAGAGTGGCTACAATTCTCTGGTTGCCAAATTTCCCTAAGAATGCCTTTTCAAAACCATCCCAATTTACTATTGAATTTGCTTGCAGACTAAAGTACCATGAAGATACTTTAGGTTCAAAAGTATATTGAAAAAGTATGCAAACCACATCTTCATGGTCAACATTTAAGAGATTCAAAGCAAGATAAATATTATGTAAGTGATCTTCAACAAAAACACCCTTTCCAGGATTAAATTTTGGTAATACCTTTTCTGGGTTCTTAGGAAAATCATGCAATGGAGCAGCTAGGTTGAGTGGCATTCTTGATCTCCATACAGGTTGATTAATATAAGACATGATTTGAGATGGATACTATGGTGGAGAATAAATCACCACTGAAACTGTAGGGGTTTATGAATTTTAATTATTCAAGAGGTTGAACAATTTCTTGGATGGATAGATCTACTAGCTCTTCCGAATTTTCCAAAAGAATCGAATCCTTAGTGTATGGGGGTACTTTCTTGGAATATTTGCTTCTAGGTAAAGCATGAATAAATTTTAACCCCTCAAGTTTCTTGACGTAGGATCTTGTATGTATCCTAAAAATATCTACTTCTTCAAATGGGACAACATACAAGCGTTCTAATTCTTCTTCCCCGGAACCTGTCTGTTCTTGTTCTTATTCTTGTAAATCGAGAAAAATATTTTCAATGAAAGTATTTTTTGATGCTGGTCCAATGTAATATTCTATGAAAAAACATGTTTCCTCTACCATCCATGCAGTTTCATCCCTCCTTCTAGCGCGAATTCTATTCATGCCTAGAAAAATACTAGGTATGAAACAATAGGGATTCTCCCCAGTGAACAATCCTAATTAGATCAGACACTGTTTCGTGTGGGGAATCCGTCTGGTTCATGGTTCTTACTACCGTGGATTACATTGTTTTAATCTTTTACTATTTATGGCCCAGTCCACCGTTTATATGATTTTTGTTTAAAGAATGATATGCACGTGCCTATGCTAAATGAAAATCTAATCTAAATCTAAAAAAACTAAACTATTCTATCCCCGGACAAGTAGAAAATTTAGAGTTCAAAGTAATATACTGTAAATGCTCATAAAGGTGTAACATATAGTCATACCAACAATAATCACATTCACAATAGAAATAATACCATAGGTATCTCTAATATAATTAAACCATTTATTACCCTGTCAACACAGACACTTATACAAACAACAAACATTCATGAACAAGGAAATAGTTCCAGGAGGTTAGAACAATCTCACTATATGATGTACAAAAGCAAGAATAAATAGTTCTACATTATGCATTCCACACATTTTGATTAAATCTGTGCATGGGCCTTTTGTTCCAGCAAAATGATCCTTCTTATTAGTGAAGAGGTAGCTCTTTTACAACAATAGTCTAGAATTATTTCACCAGGAAAAAGTATTTTCTATGGTGCTCTGCACCTCTATTTCTACTATCTCTATCCACCACCCAGGAGATTCCGAGGATTCGTATTCTCCCACTAGGATGAATCTAATGGTTTCAAAAACAAACAAATAAAAACAAATTACACAAGCCTTTCCCTAATGGAAATACACGCTCCTTTATTTGTCCTGTATCTTTGCATTGCAAAATTGATTTTGTTGGCTCAAGAAACTGTCACACTGTTGTGCCTCCACGTGTACTATTTCTTGGTGATCAATCCACTTCTCCTGTGCTTATTTCATGCTTATTTATTTCCTGTAGCTTTAAACTGATTTCACGGTCCTTCATCTTACTAATCTTCGTTCCTGCTCTAATTGCGAAATCAACTTGGGCCGTTGATATATGCTTTCACCAAGATCTCCACCATTCAAAATTTAAGCCTCTACTATATTTCATGGATTTCCAGAGTTCATTAATCCGTGCATGTTGAATCAACGAAATTTTTCTTCGTCGTAGATTTGACCCTGAGTAGATCTCAACCGTTGATCTATGTGACCCTTTGTAATTTTTAAACCTGTGCAAAGAAGCAAAGCATATCGATTCTTTTAATCAAAATAGGGATCACAACACATCAGTCACACATAAACACAGAGATTTACCCTAGAAACCCTTAACCAGGAAAACCAGAAAACCTTGGAGCCACACCTCCTATTTCTCTTCATTACATTATGAAATCCTCACAATACAAAATATAGGTATTCCGCAACATCCAAATACCCTAATCTGTTAACCCGGATTAGAAAAAGAATCCAATCCTTTAACCAGGATTAAGTTACATATTTTTAGACAAATTCTAAAAATAGCCACAAACAACTATAAATAGCCATAAAATCTATAAATAGCGAAAATAATTTGCTCGCTGCGCTCACATCGGAAACGACCTAATGGCCATTTTTGAACGGAAACAGGGCCTACAACCTGTTTCCATCGAAGGTGCCTTTGGGATCGTCAAGCTGCAATGCTGACATGTGTACCTCCCATCCATACGCACATGCAAAGGTTATAACATATACCCAACATTCTCCCACTTGTTGTTTCCTTTGCATAGAAATGAGTCATGTACTCATAAAGTCACAGGTTCAGGGCATCAATGCCCATAGATTCTCTACACCAAGAGAACTTCTCTGTACTAACAGACTTTGTTAATGAATCTGCAACATTTTTCATGGTGTCAGCCTTCTCTAGCAGCACCTTCTTTTCTTCAACCATATCTCTCACAAAGTGATATTGCACATCAATATGCTTTGTCTTAGCATGATAAACAGGGTTCTTTGCCAGGAAGATTGCACTTTGGCTATCACATTCTAACCTTACACCTTTCTGTACAAACCCAATACCTGAACACAATCTTTGCAACCACACAGCTTCTTTGTTTGCATGAGTGGCTGCCATGTATTCAACTTCTGTAGTTGAGAGTGCAACTACAGCTTGTCTCTTGCTCATCCAACTAATAACTCCTCCAAATAGGTTAAACACATACCCACTTGTAGATCTTCAATGATCAAGGTCTCCAACCCAGTTTGCATCAACAAATCCATGTACATTTATTACTCTGTCTGTTCCAAGCCTTCCTTGGTAGCAGATTGCATAATCTGTGGTGCCATGCAAATATCTGAAGACCCTCTTTATAGCTGTCCAATGCTCCTTTCCTGGTTTTGACATATATCTGCTCAAAACTCCCACTGCATGAGCAATGCCTGGTCTTGTACAGACCATTGCATACATCAAACTACCAACTGCACTGGCATATGGAACCCATGACATGTCTTGTTCTTCTTCTTGTGTCGCGGGACACTGCTCTATAGATAACTTTACCCCTACAGGAATAGGAACCTTGACCGGCTTACTTTCATGCATGTTAAATCTTTGTAGTACTGTCTCAACATATTTTCTTTGATTTAAACTTATCATTTTGTTTGCACGATCTCTTCTTATCTCCATTCCCAGAATGAAGTTTGCAGCACTAAGATCTTTCATATCAAACTTGGAGGACAGTTGAGACTTCACCTCCTTTATAAAATCTTTATTGTTTCCAATCAACAACATGTCATCAACATATAAAACTATGTTAATGAAGTGATCACCAATCTGTTTGGAATATACACAGTGATCATCTTTGCTTCTCACAAACCCCAATCCAAGTATGTATGTGTCAAACTTTTGGTACCACATCCTTGGAGATTGCTTTAGACCATAAAGGGACTTCTTTAGTTTGCATACCAACTCATTCTTTCCCTTTACTATGAACCCTTATGGTTGTTTCATGTATATTTCTTCTTCGAGATCCCCATGTAAGAATACTGTCTTCACATCCATTTTCTCTACTTCAAGATCAAAAGCAGCAGCAATAGAAAGAAGAAATCTAATAGAAGTTAATTTTGCAACTGGAGAAAATATTTCACCAAAATCAATCCCCTCT
>LPNX010662518.1:328757-346951 GCA_001517045.1 Pseudotsuga menziesii
TCTCTATTTCAACCCCTGTATGTTGATGGCCTCTTAAACCCTAGCCATAGGATACTTTCCTTTACAACAGAACTGGCGACTCCGCTGGGGATAGCCTTGTCTGTTTGGGGTTTTTCTCTTGATTTCTTTCAGCTTTTACATTGTTTCGGGTCCTTCTTGCCACTTAGGAACATTTTTAAGTCTGATTGCACCCTCTCCCCTACCTTCTTAAGGCAGTTTTCTACCCTTGTTTGTGATTTTTACACCTGTGCGTGGGTTGTCCTTCTGGATAGTCACGCATACAAGTTTAAATGCATGGGTTGTTCTACTGAACAGTCGCGTATCATTCGCGACCTGCCCTTATAGACAGTCGCGTATATACTTGGAAGTTAGGATTTTTTAAGTCAAGTTTTTGCTTGTTCCCTTCTTCAGGTAATCCCTGTTTGTGAGTGGTTTCTCTTTATGAATGTTGTGTAGCTTGTCTCAAGACTGTTGGTGGTCACCCTACCTGCTTTTTCAAAAGCCTTTGAGTCTTTTTGCTTGGAGGAATTCTCGCTTGTCTGCTTTATTAGATCCAAGTTTGCTCAAAGCACAATGCATTTCTTGGTGCATGGTAGGTCTGTTAAGGTCTTCTGTGGGTGCATGAATCCAGGGAGTTTGTGTCATTCTGTTTGTTGTTCTTTATCTATGTGGTGAGCCCCTTTATAGCATTAGGATTTTCTCTTTGCTCTTTCACCTGTCTCATTTGCTTGGTTTGTCTTTTGGCTTATGTTTCTGATCAGCCTCTGTTAGTGGCCTTTGTTTGATTTCAGAAACTTGTGGGTATTGTTTTCCTCCTTCTTTTGTTGGTTTACTTTACCTTGCCAAAGTTGTTGACTTGTCTCTTATACAAGCCTTCCCCCCAAGTAGAGTTTATGCTGACTTTAGTTCTTTCTAGAGTTTGTTGGGTGGTTGCATAGCAAAGTTCTTTTTGCTTTGTTCTTTTTATCTGCTTGCTTTGCTTTGTAGGTAGTTTTTCTTTTGCATTTTATAAAAGAAAATTAAAAAGAACTTCTTTTGTTGCTTTCCCCCCTACCTCTTTCTTTGGTTTGACCTTGTTGGACAAGGTACTGAGCAGCCTTTGTTTGTAGGTTAGATTGATGCTTGGGACTTCTTGACCTTTGTTTATGTCAGCCTTTATGCTCAGTCTTTTCATTCCAAAGTGTTGGCTTGTTTATTTTTGTAAGCTTTCCTTTTAAAAGAGGTTTATATTCAACTTTAGGGAAACCTAGGGTTTGTTTCTTGGGGTATAAAGTAGTTGTCTATTTTCTTTGCTTTCAGTACTTGTTTGCATAAGTAGATAGGCTGATTTTTCTTTTGCATTTATAAAAGAAAAATACAAAAACATATGGTTGCTTTATGTGCATATAGATTAGGCTGTTAGTCTAGATTGCATAGCATAGCATTGTTTTTGAAAAATTTTAAAAAATATAAAAAGATTTGATCTTTTTGGCTTTCAAGTTATTTGAAACTATAAAGAGAATATCTATTTGCTTTTTTGCATTTCATTTCTCTTTGCTTAGTCATTTTGTTTCATTTTTTGAGTCAAAACATCACATCAGTTTCATGCCATTTACCCTCTGAGTAAGAAACAGCCCATAAAATAAACGATATAATTTTAAAATTTATTAGTAAGCTTTTATTTTTAGGGCCTTCCACCTACTAGCTTAGGCTAGGCTTGTGGGCTAGGGAGTGTAAACTTCCCACAAGCTATAAACTCAGACATAGTGGACCATTCATTAGGTAAATCCTTGGTTCTACCGCTGTATCTGGGAAGCTCCTCTCAAACGGGAGTTAAGCACGAGGCCTCGTGGAGGCTTGGACAGAGGGGATAACCCCCCGAATCCTTGTCAAAACGTAACTCAGAACTTTTGTGCATCTGGGGATTCTGTCTAGGTAGAATTTCGGGCTCAGCTACCCTGCCCATGCGTACGAGTTTGGCTTGCGTCTGTCCCCCCAGACAGTAGGTATTATCAAGGTAGCCTTTAGTCTCTTGTCTCTTAGGGCTCATACACAGGTAAACCGGAAGGTTATTTCTGGTTCATCTCAGACGGACTTGGAAGGTAACCCTTGTGGAAAGTGCAGGAGGGTGGTGGGTGATTCCTCCGCTTGTACCTGAGAACCCCTCAAGGACGCCAAGTAACTATTCATCAGCCTTCTTCTGGAAGGTTTATCTTTATAGCCTGTTTAGATTGCTTGACACTCTAGGATATTTTTAGTGAGTGTTGTGTGGTTTGTCTGTACTTAGTGGGCCTTTAGGTGTCTGCTTTGTAACTTTGGTTGATCATCAACCTCAGACTTTGTCTCTTGTTTTTAAACTATGGCTAGCACCCCTTCGAACACCAACCAAGAGATCCCCTTGATGGGAGCTCCTTGTCCTATTCCTCTCACAGGGAATGTTGGTGTTCCATTGATGGCCACCTTGAATCTTCCGGGATTCACTCTAGGGCTACCGGTGTGGTTGTTTTCCACTCCAACTGTCCTGAATGCTCCTGATGCTTCTCAAATAAGCACCTTATATCAAGGGCATCAAAACACTATCTCCCCTTCACCTGTAGTTAGTTCTCCTCCTCCTTCTACCTCATGCGGTGAAAGTACTGATACTAGTAACCGACAGTCTAAAAGGAGTAAAAGAAGGAGGAATAGGAAGAAAGCACATAAGCAAGGGGGCACCCATTCAACCTCTATAAGTCAAGTTGAACCTCACCACCCAGCCTCTGTTTTTCAAGCTGGGGGCACCCATCCAACCTCTGCAGGTCATGTTGGATCTAGTCATTCAGCCTCTGGTGTTCAAGCTGAGTGCATTCGTTCAACCTCTGGTTTTCAAGTTGAACCCTCCCATCCAACCTCTGTTGTTCAAGTTGGATCTATCCATTCAGCCTCTGGTGTTCACGCTGGTGGAATCCTTCAAACCTTTCCAGGTCTTGTCGGATCTAGTCACTCAACCTCTGGTGTTCAAGTTGAGTGCACCCGTTCAACCTCTGGTTTTCAAGTTGAACCTCCTATTTCAACCTATGCAAGTCAAGTTGACATTCATAATCCAGCCTCTGGTGTTCACGCTGGTGGGATCCTTCCAACCTTTTCAGGTCATGTCGGATCCTGTCACCCAACCTCTGTTGTTCAAGTTGAGTGCATCCGTTCAACCGTTGGTTTTCAAGTTGAACCTTCCCATCCAACCTCTGTTGTTCAAGTTGGATCCATCCATCCAGCCTCTGGTGTTCACGCTGGTGGGATCCTTCCAACCTTTCCAGGTCATGTCGGATCCTGTCACTCAGCCTCTGGTGTTCACGCTGAGTGCACTGGTTCAACCTCTGGTTTTCAAGTTGAACCTCCCCATCCAACCTCTGTTGTTCAAGTTGGATCCGTTCACCCAGCCTCTTTTGCTCAAGCTGGGGGCACACACTCAACTACTGCAAAGCATGTTGATCCTAATCATTCAACCTCTGTTGTTCATGTTGATGGTGCTCGTCCTACCTCTGCAAGTCAAGTTGGACCTAGTCTCTCAGCCTCTGCCAGGCACGCTGGAGGCAGTCTTTCAGCCTCTGTGTTTCAAGCTGAGGACAACCCGTCAACCACTGCGAGTCAAGTTGACACTGTTGACAAGTCTACCCGTTCAAAACACAATCTCAAGTTTCTTTGTAAGCTTTGTGAGGGAGACCACCTTACTTATAAATGCCCTTCTATTGAGAAGGTGCGAAGAGTTTGGATTCATGGTCATCCCGTTTTTGAACATTATGGAGTCTCTCAACAACCAGCCTCTCTTAGTGAGGTTGGACCCAGTCACCCAGCCTCTGTTGTTCACGCTGGGGGCAAACTCTTAGCCTCTGTGGGTCATGCTAAGAGAAAACAGTCAGCCAATGCTAGTCATGCTGATATCGTTGAGAAAACTGGTCGTTCGAAGCATCATCTTAAGTTCCCTTGTGTGCTATGCAAGGGAGATCACCTTACTCATTTGTGCCCTGCTATCCCATAGGTGAAAAGAGTGTGGTCCGAGACTCATGGATTTCATTCTTCTGAACACCCTATAGTTTCTCAACATCCTACTCAACCTTTGGTTGATCAACTGGTCAAACAAATCTCAGATTTGGTTGATCCCACTCTTCTTTCGGAGAGTGCTCCTCACATGATTGAACCAATGTCATCTTTGGTCAATCCCACTCTCCTTTCGGAGGGTGATCCTAATGTGATTGCACCAATGTTATCTTTGGTCAATCCCACTCTCCCTTCGGAGAGTGACTTTCACGAAGCGGTTAAATCGATTCCATTATCGATCAATCCCACTCTTCCTTTGGAGAGTGAAGTGTCTACTAGTCACATTTTCTTCACTGCCAGTTCAGAACTTACTGAACAAGGGGGCACTGAACTTGCTTCAGATTCACCCCCACCAAGCCCTCGAACTGCTTCCTTTGATTGGGATAGCCTAGTTGAGCCGTGCCTTCCTTCCCATGCACCTTTCCAGATAAAGGTCAAATTTGAACCCTATACGATTGCTCGTTGCATTGTTGATGAAGGAGCCTCAGTTAGTATTTTGTCTGCTCGTTCTTGGCGAGGTATGGGATCTCCCAGCCTTGTGTTGACTGCTAGTCAGTTACTGGCGTTTGATAGAAGAACTTGTGTAGCCTTGGGAATTCTTGCTCAAACTCCTGTTACTTTGGGTGGGAAGACCGTCTTAGTTGACTTCATGGTAATAGAAGACCCCTTGGACTTTAATATGCTCCTTGGACGTGATTATGTCTATGCCATGCAAGCTGTGGTGTCAACATTCTTTCGTGTGATGTACTTTAATCATGGCGAAGAAATTGTCACTATCGATCAGTTGGATTTTCTTGATCCGTCTCTTGACCCGACTAGAGACCAAGTCTTTCCTTTATTGATTCCCAGTGTTTCTGTAGACACTACCCTACCACAGGTGAACTATGTGGCTTCTTGTCATTTGTGTTCAATTGCTACTGAGAGGCAGCCCCTATTTTCATTCTTACCTTCTCAAAACTTGGTCCCAGCACTTGATCGGGTGAGTCATCCTATACAGATTGTAGAGTCTTCTCTCCACTCTGTCCATCCAGTTGAAAGTTCAGATATGTGTTCTATATCGGATGATTTCCTCCTTTTGGATGAAGTCTTCCTGGAGTCTTTGATACAGTCTGACCTTCTTTTTCAGTTGTGATTAGGTCTAACCCTGATTTGCTTAGTAAGCCTTCCCTTTTTCTTATGTTGGTTTTTGTTGAGTCTTTTGATTCTTCATTTGAAAAGCAAGTCAGTGATCCTGATGAGTTTGATTTTTTCTTATGAATTTCTCAGCTCCTGTGATATTGAGTTTGTCCCTACAGACTCTATCTCCCTTGTTGATTTTTGATTCTCTTCTGAGGTTGATCTTATTGATTATAAACCATCGAGCCTTGGTCCTATAGAATCTTCTTCGGTTGATTCTGCCTTGACTTTTCCATTTGTAGAAGATAGCAAAGTCACAAGTGTTTCTGCCAAAGTGACCTGCATCGAATCGTTTCTTCTGATGTTGTTGTTTCTTGGAGATAGGATTATTAGTTGGATTCACAACTGTTTATGGGCCTCACCTTGTTGTTCAAGCTGTAATTGCATTTGCATGTGCCCTACTCGCGCTTTTGAGCCTGATGCCGGCTTCCACGCTTTTAGCTCGTTTTATAAGCCTTCATCTTTGTTCTCATCGCCGCTTAGCCTTGTATCATTTTGCCTTTTCAACTTGAAAACCTTTACCCCGAGGAGACATTCCCCGATTGTCCTTATCTTGCTCACTTTCCTTGCATTATGCATAGGTTTGTTCCTTGCGCTTGGAACTAGTTTCGCCTGTCTTTGACACTCGTCTCCTCGCATTTCGAGCATTCTTTTTGCTCTCCTTCGAGCTCGTTAAAAACAGTAAGGAGGCCACGAGTTGACTTTTCCGGACTCGTTAAAACTTCACGGGAAATATTATGAGTTTCTTTAGGCCCAAGTCTGACTCCTCAAAATAGACTTGACTGCCGAGTAAACTTGTCCATTTAGGTTCGTTAAGAATAGGTGAATGGGCATCCACATTGGTGGTAGGTTATCTCTTTCTTGGACCATGTGGAATAATACGAGAAAGGATCACTCTCTTTTCTACTGAATTGAGAAGAGTATTCTCAGGCATAGGTTTATCTCTTTTCCGGACCTGAGGGACTAAACTTACGAAAAAGGAACCCCCGGTATGAGCTTAGTTTTCTCTTTTTCGTGCTCTGGACCAAAACATGAAAAAGATTTCGAGTGTACTTTATGTCTTTGTCATGCTCGTTAAACCCTAAAGAACAAAGCATCGAGTTTATTGTTGTAAGCCCCATTTCGCGTAACCAAATGGATCTTTCCGAGTGATCTTGCCTTCCTTCACACTCGTAAAACTCAGGCTGTATATGCTGCTTTTGAAGGAGCGTTGGGTAGGTGGTAATTTAACCTTTTTCGGACCTTCCTGACTAATTACGAAAAAGGTGCGCCTTTTCTTCTTCGGAAGTCAAGAGAGTTCTTCTATGGTGTGTTTTATACTTTTTCGGCCTCAGAAGACTAAATTGTACGAAAAAGGACGCCCCTGGAGTCTTCTTTGGAGTTTTCAGACTCTCTAAACTATGAAAACACCGTCGAGCATGTACTAGTTTGGGCTCGTAAAATCCACGAATTAGTGCTTTATCAAGCATTCTTCTTTCTTTTCTTCGAGCTTGTCAAAAAATGAAGATGGTCCCGAGTTTGCTTTCTTGGACTCGTTAAACCTTTACAAGAAAGAAGGGAAGGGGAAGGTTTATTTCCATGTATTTTTACATCACGGCAGCAAGTCTTGTTTCCTTGAACAAAGCACCAGTTTTGAGTCTATCAACTGTTGGGTCCTAGTCTTTTGACCTTATCCTAATTCAGAGTTTTCTTACTCCTCCAGTTGGTCTCTTTTCCAATTTTATGGGGAATCTGTCAATGTCTCCTACATTGCAGATTTGTTTCGTTGGTCCTTTCGTGTCAAAAGCTGCCTAAGTCACTTTTGTGTCGTGCTCACTGTTCAAGGATTAAACCTTTGTCGGCCATTCCCTGGTATCAGTTCATTACATCATGTCTTCAGTGGTCCTTTTTGTGAAATTCAGTACCAATTCCAGATCCAATTAGTCTTTGACTTACATCATGTTGGATGATGAAGGATGCCTTAATGCCTTCCTTCCAACGGATCTCTTCCTATCGACTGCAACACATCTTGCTCTGGGGACGAGATTTAGAGTTTAATGACAGTACCTTGGGAATTGTTTTCCTCAATGGCAATTTCCCTTGCTATTGGGTAGTGGGGATACCTTAATGTCTCCTACTCGATGGATTCAACAAGTGTTCGACTTCAAGTCCTTGTAATCACACTTGTTAGAATGTACTAGGTACCTTGGGGACCATTTTCATTAATGGTGGTTTCCTTCGCGTTTGTTAACGGTTTTCATCATTGACCGGTAATCAAACAGTTTCCTCCATGTTCGACTTCAGCTCCTTTATTCGCATGGTTAGGATTCATACCTTTTTTGGGCGGTTTGGATTGAAGACCTTGGGGCTGATAGTAGCATTGCCATTTTGCTATTGCCCAAGTTGTGCAAGACCTTGTTATACTTTATATGACATTTTGCTGAGACATAGATCCACCTTGTATTTTTGTGGCTATGATCGATTGTTGAGCATGGATCCACCTTGTTCATTTGTGGCCATGGCTCCTTTAGATTTGATATGGTGCCTTTTTGCATATTGAGCGACTATGATAGTTTCATCAGTTATACATATGTTGGATACACCTGTATCTTTATGGCGATGTTTTGTACATGGACGTGTATGTTCCAGAGATCAATTTTTCTGACATTTATCTCTCTTACAGGTACCTTCACTCGAGCCTTTCGATCTTGGTTTCTCTGCTCTCTCCATAATCAGCTGTTTCCTTTATAATGTATTTCGGCTATCGTATTCCCCTCTAACCTCACACATTAGGGGGCATCTGTTATAGCCCAAACTGACACATCTCTGCCTGTGACCCCTTTCCCATGATTTCGTCGCATGTCAGCACTTCATGAAAGCCACTGAAAAAACACCTATCTTGGAGGACCCATATCTTGAGTTCTGTAACTCTTTTTTCCCTCATTTCTACGCCGTTGGAAAGATATTTCAGTTAGCTAAAACTTTCCAGAAGACACCAAAGTCTGACAATGCCCTGAAATACCCTAAAAATGCGTTTTTTGTCCATTTTCGATTTTCCTTAAGGAAAACCCACGAATGTGCCTCTTTAGCATTTAAAAATTAAAACATGAGTTAATTGGAGATTAGTTAAGTTATTTAACTTAATTTCCTTAACTGTTGTAACTTCTCCAACCTTCAAAACTACCTTATTTCACCCATATAAATAGAGGTAGGGAGGTCCATGAGAGGGGACTTGAATTTCTGCATTGTTATGCTAGAGGAATCAGGACTCTCTTTGCCCACACCTTTGCCCTGGAGGTCTTCCCCTTGTGTTGCAGAGCTTGGAGGCTGACTTATTTGGAGAAGAGAAGCAGCAGATCCAGATCAAGGTTTCGTGAGGTGCCAACTTGAAGAGAAGGTATACTTGTACTTGTTTTCAAGATTAATAAAGATGTGATGTCCTTCTTCTTCCCAAATCATTGTTCAATGTGTGATTGAATCTCTGTTTCTGATCATATGATGATGTTAATCAGATTATTATTTCAGATTTATTTGATTATCATTTGTTTATATGTGGTCATGATGGTTTGAGGAAGGTATAACTTGTTTTGCAGGTCTCTTGGAGCGAGAGGAGCAAGAAGAGGATTGAAGAGAAAGCTTGGACCAGCCTTCAGTTAATCAGGTGTGGATCTTTCTCATCTCTGAAAATTGCTGTTATATGCTTGCTGAACATTGTGCATCTCTCTTTCAACCCCAGTACGTTTATGGCCTCTTAAATCCTAGCCATAGGATACTTTCCTTTACAACACAAATTACATTCTAACTTCCGCGACTTGGATTTTTGTGACAAACTTTCCACACCGTCGATCTTATTCGGGCGATTTTAGACTGTTGATCTAAGACTTCGGAAGGTGGAAGCTGAGACTCTAACTTTTTCACGACCAAAATCCTAAATTTATGCCTCCTCTTTTTTGCTTCCTCCCTTCCCAATCTCTCTAAACCATTGATCTATGCAGAATCTTTCTAAACCGTTGATCTATACGGAAGTCAAAAATCAGGTTTGCCAAATTTACCAAGTTAAAAATCTACTTTTTTTCCTCCGCACTTCCGCTTTTGCCCTTCCGAAAAGCAGAAAGAGAAAAGTGTGTTCACCAATATTCCATGAATTTAAAATTAAACTTTTTGCTTCTTCTTTTCCATTTCTGCCCTTCGGAAGGTGGAAATCAGAAAGAGGAAAGTCAATCTTTTCCAAAATTAAAATTTGGATTTTTCACTTCCGCTTTTCCCTGGATCGTTGATCTGCGCATAATCCTTCTAGATTGTTGGATCTTGAAGTTCGGAAGGTGGAAGGTGGATTTGCAACTTTTTCCAAAAGAAAAATTTGGGTTTTTCGACTTCACCCTTCCGCCCTTCCGAGTCCTTCTGAGCTGTTGATCTATGCAGAAGCTTTCTAAACCATTGATCTATGCGGAAGTTGAAAATTGGAAAGTCAATATTTCATGAATTTTAAACCTTAACTTTCCACTTCTTCCTTTCTACTTCTTCCCTTTGTGGAAAACAAAAATCGAAAGTCAGATTTTCCAATTTTCACAAAGTTTAAACTTTTAACTTTCCACCTCCTCCTTTTCTTTTCCACCTTTTTGATCTGTTAATTTTTGTGGAAACCTTTTGAGCCATCGTATTTCGAACTGCAGAAAGCGTAAAGCGTATTTGCAACTTTTTCCATCAGCGAACTTGGCTTTTCCAACTCCGCCCTTTCGCTCATGCCATTTATTGGACGTTGGATTTTGATCGGAGTGATTCTTAGTCATTGATATTAAATCAAAGAAGATTTTATTGTGAGGCTTGTTTCTTGGCCGCGCCTAAGAATTTTTACTAGAATCACACTTTAGGCGTTAAGAAAAAACCTTCTACTTGAGCTTCTAGGAAAGACTAAGTATGTAAGGATGGATTAACTGGGTTGGGAAACAAGACCAAGCGTGATTTTAAAACAAAAAAATGGAAGGAGGGGCCCTAAAATGTAATTTTTTGGGGAGAAGCAGTTGCAGCAGCAATAAGATGCAAGGAGGATACTTGCTATAGAGTTTGAGACGAAAGACCTAGGTATGGTGCACTACTTCTTAGGCATGGAGGTGTGGAAGAGTCTAGATGGAATCTTCCTTGGGAAAAAGAAGTATGCAGTGGAGATTATAAAGAGACTCAGAATGTTGGACTATAAGGAAATAGCCACACATATGGAATCTAACATGAAGCTTCTAATTGATGCTTCATCTAAGTCGGTTGATTCCATGATGTATCATCAGATGATTGGTTAATTGATGTATTTGATGAGTACGAGCCAGACATATGGTTTGTAGTGAAAACCCTGATCTAGTTCCTCACAGATCCAAGACATGTTCACCTGATACCTGCAAATCATGTTCTAAGGTACCTAAAAGGTACAATGGATTATGGTCTCAAATATGATGTGAATTAGAATATTAGCCTACATGGTTATGCTGATTCGGACTTGGAAGGTAGCGCCACTGACATGAAGAGTGCCTCAGATTGCTGCTTCAGTTTGGGATTTGGCATGATATCTTGGTTCACAAGAAGCAATCATGTGTGGCACTGAGTACAACCGACACCGAGTATGTTTCCACTTTCTCGACTAGTTGCGAGGGAATGTTCCTGCGAAATCTACTGTCTGACTTATTTGATCTCCAATTGGATGTGACTTGTATCTTCTGTGATAATCAGAGATGCATGAAGATGTCAAAATACCTAGTGTTCCATGACAAGTCGAAGCACATCTAGATCAAGTTGCACTATATCAGGGATATGGTGGAGAGAGGAGCAGTGAAGCTACAATACATGGCAACAAAGGATAAGATAGTCGATGTGTTGACCAAGCCTCTAGAGAGGATGAAGTTTGAGTACTTTAAAGAAAGAATTTGTGTGATCTAGATCGAGATCCATCAAAAGAGGGAGTGATGTGTTCTATCATATCTACAGAGACAGGTTTTCTGAGTGTAACATCCTGGCGAAGTTCATAGGTTTCTCATACGTAATTGGTCTTGTAGGTTATCCTTGGATAAGTCCTGGAAAAGATCGTAGGTTATCCATGGATGTAATCAATCCTAATCTGTTCTATGCTAGAAATAGTAGATGCATGATATCTCACATGGTAAATGAGGCATGTTTTCTGAGCAGGAAAAATCCCGGTGAAGCAGGATGCTCGGATGTAATCAATCCTATAGGTTGTTCTCAGATGTAATCAGTCCTAGCGAAGCTCATAGGTTATCCTTGGATGTAATCTGTCTCATGACAGGTTATTCGAGTGTAAACTGAGACTTGGCGTGGTACGTAGGTTACTCGATTATAATACACCTTGTGGGTTGTCCAAGTGTAAATGAGACCTAGTGTGGTATGCAGGTTACTTGGATGTAATACGCCTGAAGGTTGTATGAACGTAAAATATCCTAGATGCAGGTGGTTCAGATGTAATAAGTGCTTGAGGTTGAACAGAGAACGTAAAAGGTCCTGATGTAGAAAGTTGTTTGGTCATAATACGTCTTTACATATATATTTATATATGTGTGTTCCCATGTTGAGATGATAATTTCATGAATCACGAGAGGTGCACCTAGGCGGTTCTATTGATAGAACGCAGTTGATTGTGTAGAGACATAATGCACCGAGTGTTATCCTAGGATATTCTCGCATATTATAAGTTGTAGGTTGTCTTAATGATGTGAAAATTATCTTGGCTTACTACTATGGTGAAAGAACACAGGTTGTCTGCATCTAAAGCTTTGTTATTTGTCTTGATTTGTGAAGGGAAAAAGAGATGATTTGGATACAATGAGATGAAGGTAGGAGACACACGTTATTTCTGCGGCAATGTAAAGAAGGTCATGAACTATTCCTACGAGAAGGATTGCTCGATATGTGATGAAGAACTGGATGAGGACTAGGCATAGTATCCGTCATATCTAACGATGACAGATAGTATATCTAGAAACTTTTGACGACGTATAGTATCATTCGATGATCAATAATAACAATATGATGGAAACAACTATGATGATGACTCTATGACTCCGTGATGATGACTATGCGATGAAGACTTGAGAAGATGTGTTGATGATTATGAAGAGAGAGAATACCTTCCTAGTTAAGAGGGAGTGTTGATGTATTTGTAACTTCAAAAGACATTATGATGTATATTATCATTGTATGTTGTTTTACCCCCATTGGGTATGTGTTTACCCCCTTTTGGGATGTCTTAATTGTGTCTATACCTTGAGGTACAACCTCCATTGTAAGTTGAGGCAATAGTCTCCAATCTAACATCAAGTAATGTGTATTTGGAGTCTCTATGGGAGAAGTTGACCTTGTTAGGGAAGACATGTGGGGCCCATTCTTATGTTTGGTTATTTACTTGAAAGGGTATACATAGGGAGGTGCTATTGCTCATTTATACATACCTCACACTCTCAAGTTCGCATGAGAGAGAGAGAGACATAGGAGGAGAGATACATGACTGCTAGACACTTATTACTACTTTTGATCATCTTACTATTCTTAGGAATTTTGTGAGGTTTTGTCCTTTATGGTTTCCCCAATGAAAATATTTATGTCTCGTGTATCTTTTATATCTTATGCATCTTGTTGTACTTTTTATTCTTTGAGATAAATATCCTAGATAATATAATCATATATAAAGAAAAACTAACAAAATATGAATGCCTCAATCAATTCCTCAGTACAAGCATCAATTGAACTATTAATGAATGTATTCAGTTAAGTAAATAAGATATTAATGTTCATTAATCAACATGCATCAGTTAACTAAAGAGATCCATGCAAAAGTTCATAATAGAAATTGTGCATGGATGGCACTAAGATTCAAGCACTGGTAACACTTAAGTTATCGTGTTAACTAAGTGATCAACAGTCATTCAAATATTGAGTTCAATTCACATTCAGTTCAAGTCAGTTAAGATTCAGTTAAAGTAATTTAAAGTCAGTTAACATTTAGTTCAAGTAAGTTAACATTCAATTCAATTCAGTTAACGTTCGGTCCAAGTAAGTTAAAGTCAGTTAAAATTCATTTCAAGTTAATATTTAATTCAATACAATTAAAATTCAGTTCAAGTAAGTTAACATTCAATTCAATTCAGTTAACATTCAGTTCAAGTTAGTTGACATTCAGTTCAAGTCAATTCAGTTTCAGTTCAAGACAATGGACATTTAGTTAAAGCTAATTAAGGAAAGGAAGGGCGCTAATGTTTGCATGGAGGAATATCAAGTTAGCTCCTCCTTGTGAATGCACTAAGTGGTGATATTAGTGTGTTTGCTGAGCCTACTATGAGCTACCTTATGCATAATAGGATTTTGGATTTTTATTAATATGCCAGGCATATGGAAAGTTCAATACAGTTGCATACAGTTGTTTTTGCAGGGTTACATTGGATATCTCTTCTCTATTCCTGAGGTGATATCTATTATCGAGAAATCTTCTTATGTGTTGTAAATCTTTCTATTCAAATCTATCTGTCATAATCAAAGAACTAATGGGTTTTTCATCCTCCGTGTTAAGAGGGTTTTCCCAGGATATATCTTGTCTCTCATGGTTGATTGATTTATATGGATGATTTATGGAGCTGATCAATTTATGAGATTCATATGTGGATGATATAAATATTCATATGTGGCTGATACAAATACTCATATATGGATTGTTTATGAAATTCATAAGTGTTGAAGTTGTTTGATAAAAGTTTTAAAGTTCAAGCATCTTTGATTTTGCTCAAACATCAACACATATCAATACATTTCTTTTTTAATTTCAGTTTTCATTTTGTTCCCCATATTTTGTTTAGGTAAACAACATGAAGCACACATGGTGAATTTGATCTAAGCGATAACAAATTAAACTAAACAATGGAATTGAGAATCGTAATATCCAACAAGTCTATTTGGGTAAGGCTAATTCGATCATGTTGTCCACATAGTAATGAAATTCATCTTATCATGGGCATGGAGTTACTGGTTAGAATTTGTAACAACATATTCCACTTATGTATATCAATGCCAATGTTGGTTTGGATGAAATACTCTAAATTGAATTGGTTAATGAGGTAATGTTTAAGAAAAAATTGTAGGAACAACTACAAGTTGATTTTAAACTTCCTAGTAGTTTAGCTTGTGATACTATCACTATGGAAAAATTTGTGGCTACTAGAGCTCCTAGAAGTGTGTTTAGGAAGGGACTATGTGGGAATGCTACCCACAATCTCTTAGTCTAGGTATTTCCTGAGTTGATCCCTTAGTGTAGAAATTACATTACCTCTTACTAACCAAAACCTTAGTTTATGGAATCATTGAACAAGATAATTTACATGGCATAAAATCATGAGGGAGAGGAAACCCTATCACTATCCTAGTGTTACAAATACAACATATTCAACAATACACCAATCCAAGCCATGATCAAAATTCTATGTCCATTTGCAATTCATAGCTTGAATCCTTTCAGGGACACATGGCGAATTTGAACTTGGTGCATAAAATTCGAACTGGGAAACAAAATTTATTTCTACAAGCTCTTGTAAGTGTGTTTGAGTATGTCCCATATGATCAAACTAACCATAATATACCAATAAATGTTTTTCCCAAGTTGACCCCTTAGTGGAGAAATTATATTTCCTTTTACTAACCAAATCCCAAGTTTATGGAATCATTGAACAAGACAAGTTCCATTCCATGGATCCATGGGGGAGACGAACCCCTAGAAATATTGCAATCTCGTCAATCCAATGGATTTTATGGTTTATCGATACAATCCATGATCATCATTTTATGGATGGTTGCAACTTGTAGCCTAAAGAATTTCAGGGACATAGGGTGAATCTGAACCTGGGGAATAGAATTCGAATCGGGAAACATAATTGAGTTCTACAATATCGTGTAGATTTTTTTTGGTAGGGAACACATGGTAATGCTACCCGAAATCCCCTAGTCAATTTATTTTCCAAGTTTACCCCTTAGTGCAGAAATTGCATTGCCTCTTACTAACCAAAACACTAGTTTTTGGAATCATTGAACAAGACAAGTTCTGGTCCATATACCCATGAGAGAGAGGCACCCCTAGTACTATTATGATGTCATGAATCTAGCGGGTTCAACAGTTCTCTAATATGAACCAAGGTCATCATTCTATGGATAGTTGCAACTCATAGCCTAAATACTTTCCGAGGACACATGGTGAATCCGAGCCCTGGACATAGAATTCAAACCAGGTAGCAAAAATAAGTTTTGTAAGATCTTATAGGTGTGTTTTGGTAGGGACCACTTGGGAATTCTGCCAACAATCTCTTGGTTGAGTATTTTTCCAAGTTGACCCCTTAGTGTAGAAATTAAATTTCCTCTTACTTACCAAAACCCTAGTTTTTGGAATCATCAAACACGGCACGTTATGGCCCATGGACCCATGGGGGAGAGACACCCCTAGAACTATTCTGATTTCATGAATATATTATATTTAATGGTTCACCGATATAATCCACAGTCATAATTCTATGGATAGTTGCAATTCACTGCCTAAATCCTTTCATGGACACAAGGTGAATACAAGACCAGGGCATATCATTCGAACATGGTAGTAGAAATGAGTTTTTTCAGCTCCTATAGGTGTGTTTTGGTAGGGACCAAATGGGAACACTAGTGATAAGCTATTTTTCAAGGTATTTCCCAATTTGACCCCTTAGTGCATAAATTACAGTGCATCTTACTGACCAAAAACCTATTTTTTGGAGTAATCAAACAAGACAAGTTTTGGTCCATGGATCCATGGGGGAGAAGAACCCCTATCATTATTCCAATGCCATGAATCCAACATAGTTGATGGTTTACATATATGATATATGGTCAACATTCTATGATGAATTGTAACTCACAACCTAAATCATTTTAGGGACACATGGTGAATCTGACCTAGGGTCTAGATTTCGAACCTGGAAACATAATTGAGTTATGTCAGCTCTTGTAAGTGTGTTTGGGTAGGGATACACCAACCATGTATACAAATGATAGTAGGATGGTGAGAAATTCTACATCATTTTTTCATTGGCCCATGTAATTTTGCACTAAGGGGTCAGTTTTCAATTGAAATCTCTCGGAAGACCATAGGTAGAGTGACCATGTCCATAATGGCCAAACATATTTGTGGGAGATGATGAAACCCAGTTATGTTGCTTGGTTTGGATATTGTCCCCCTTGAGAAAAATCATAAATTGTCCTTAAATGGCCTTAGGGGGTGAGTTGCAATTTTCAATAGAATAGAAATAGTAACTCAAATAGTGAAATAATCGATTTTGATGGATTTAGTATGTCAAGTTTCATTCAAGGGAACCCCTCTACCATTATTCAATTGACCATAAATGGCCACTTTATACCATATCCAAAACTAATATTTTGCTAAGTAAGGGACACTGCCAATTTTGCATATGGGGGTCAATTTTTAATTGAAATCTTTGATCCGGATTTAGGAAGGAATGCAATAGAATACACAAATAATGATAAAAACAAAGATGCAGCAGAAATAACACTTCATTTCATTAATATCAAAGAACTGAAACTTGGTTACATACATGATGGAAATAAACTAGGTAGAGTGCTGGTAGCTTATCTCTGAGAAGAGATGGGGTGGCTACATGCCTCTAAACTCTATGTTACAATGAGTCTCGAAGGCCTATATATTATTGAGAAACAATGGAAAACCCTACAAATCCTAAACCCTAACCCTAGGAGGTGAAACACCAGAATATGGGCCTTGTTGGGTAACTTGGTACATCGATTTCCTGGGGTCGTAACTTTGGCATACTATCTCCGTTTGACACACATGATACATTGTTAGAAATATCTATTCAAGGACTACATCCATTTGAGGCAATGACGAAGACTAAAATAGACTCAAATTTTCCCGACATTCGATGCTAAAAAAACGTCATCTAGGGCCTCAGAATGGCTTCGGAAGTTTAGGACCCGAAAATTGCTAAAAATAGTAAATTGTGCTACAATTAAGGAAATTAAAAAATTGAAATAAATAATGGTGGGGGTCCAAGTGGAATAGGTGGGTGGCCACCAATATCCTCCTGGATCATTCCTTCCCCCCTTAGGAAGCAATGGTCCCCATCGCATTGAGTTCCTCCATGAGATGAGGAAACTTCTATTGAACTTGGTCCCTGGTGAAGAATTTGGCCTGCTTTGACAACTTCATATAGCTGGATCTTCTACTAGAGGGTGTAATTAATTTGTTTGTCCATAATCCAATCAGTTATAGCTTGTTCCATGCAGTCTAGGTTAAACTCTATTCATGTGAGTTGTTCTTCCATGTCTGATGTGTCCAGTAGAGGTGGAAAGTAGGGCCAAAGGTGCTCCTCATTGAACATGGTGTAGACCAAGGAATGGTAGAATAGTGAGCTTGAAGGAATTGTTACTGAAAACCTTGGTGATGGTGTATGGCCCATATCAAACTCGGGAGAATCTTGTGATGGGGTCCAACGAGCCTCTCCTTCTGCAAATGTAGCCACACTTTGTCGCCCACTAGGAAGTTGTGTTGCACCCGATGTTGATCATGTCACTGCTTGTACTTAGCATTGGCTCTATCCAATATGTGATGAACCTGTTTGAAAATGTGTTTAATGTGATCAATGAAGTTGTTTTCCATGGAAAATTCAGGATGGACATGATCTGAATCATCTTGAGTAGCCGTAAATGGCATGGCTACGTCAATGGGACATAGTGGCTGGAATCAGAAGCCCACCTGAAAGGGGATGTGGTCGGTTTAGTCGTGGAGGGCCTGATTATAGCTATTTTGTACATAGGGGAGGCTCTCATCCCATGTGTGTGGATGCTTTGAGTTGCATTAGAGGAAATTTCAACTCAAAATGGGCCTCCTAAGGAAAATTAATAAATTAATAGTTAAAATAATAAAATAATATTTATTAATTTTGGAGGAAGAA